>JAZAYU010001123.1:0-83514 GCA_038501625.1 Corbicula japonica | reverse complement strand
CCTTCATAGCAAAATGTTATTTGCTTATAAGTTAAACTGATACTTTATTTGAATCAAACAACTGTTCAGGATGATCCCATATATGAAATAGATTCGATCCGTTATATTGATTTTGTTGGTCTAAAGCAAGACATGGTTTATGTTTTTCTTAGAGACTACTGAATATCCGACTTTGGCGGGAAAGGCTGTCTGTAAACAAAAGTTTACAAAAAGCTAGTCGGTCATTAGCATACACTTTTAACCAAAAATGTATTCCAAAATCTAGAGTTTATGTTCAACAACAAAATTTTGACACTGTCCTAGCGTGGGGGCGGGATGAGCAGCCTGACAGGGACTCAAATTATTATATTTACTATACTGATCTTCAACAATTTCGTTAGAATGCTGAACTTCAACATGTAATATTGATGGTTCTCGCACATTTTCCTGTTTTTGTTTGTTTTAATGATGTCAATTTCAGTGTATGCCATGTTAGATGAAATAATGTGAGTTTAAAAAAAAACTCACGTCCATGCGTTGACTTTGAAAATTGATAAAAACTTCTACCCATGTTTCTTTCTTGTGGTATAAATCACCAAACATACGGTCGTGAAATAGTCGTGGCGATGAGGAGATGTTTTAAACCAGCATTTGGGAGGAAACAAATGCTCAGAACTTTACTTAATTGTCAAAATATTGTCTTTTAAAGAAAAATTTTGCTTTTTGCGCTTTCCAGTGCAAATGTTGTGAATGTTCTCAGAAGTTATCGGAAGTTTAGCGAATGTGAGGTGAACATTGTTTAAAGTAAAAACAAGAGGTCAGCGATTTTGCAATTTGTTTGCGATTTCCAGTGCAATTTCGGTGAATGTTCTCAGAAGTTACCGGAGGTTTAGCGAATGTGACATGACCATTGTTTAAAGTAAACATATGAGATCAGCATGGGAAATATTTTTATCTAATATCACAAGCGTAGTCAATGGGGTGGCGATACGCTAATAGACAGTCATCAATACGATCAATTAGCTGCGGACGACAGAGATAAACGACTAGGATGGCCACAGGAGGTTAATTGCACTTTATGATTACACGTTCAGTGTGGTAGCATCAATAATGATTGTGTTTATTGAATTTGTGTAATATCAATTTATAGGATAAATGGCGGCACGTTACCTCAGTTACAAGTACTTCATGAGTCAAGTATGTTGAAAAATCATTTCAATCCATAATTAAAAATGTAGTTGTTATCAGCTAATCAACCTCATAATTTTTCACGAGCGCACTATTCGAATGTTAAAATCTGAGCTGCGAGAGTTTAAACCTAGTTGGTTTGATGACTACCCATCTCTTCATTAGTTATGAACATTACATTTTATCTTTTATTCGCAATTACTCATTCAGAGAGACATTTATATATTATGCTCTTTCTCAAAGATTTGCATAAAAGTGCCTAGTTTTGAGCTTGTTGTGCAAAAACTGCCATGTTTTTAGATCTATCTATTTCCCTGTCCTTTTGATATCAAAGTTGGAGCACTAATGACGATGCGGTATTTTATGTTTTTGAAATGCTTAAAAGTCTTTAACAGGCTCAATGAAACCGAGCCTGAATTATTTTCACATTTTTCATATTCGGTGGTTTTCAAAGTGACCTTTTCATCTATTTTAAGAAAAAAAAAACTTGAACGATTGTTTTAAAATAGAAACTTGGTAACCATTCTATACGTGCATCTGTACGTTTATCATTTAAACCTTGTCATCGTGTTCTTGCTGATTTTACTCCAGGAGCTCTGGTCTCTGTAAGATCATTGAGTACCCGCCCTTTGGCTTTTCAATGCTATTAGATTCTTATGTTTTATATGTTTGTGTGCTTTTGCATGCAACATTGTTGAGCCAATAAGTGGGTTGGAGTTGTTTCACCAAGACCGTGTACTTGTTTTGTGATATGGGAACCTGTTGAGGCAAGTGTGAGGTTGGTGCACCCTAGAACCTGGTTTAAACCCCCAGTGACAATTTGATTTGCCACTGACCGTTCCAAGGCGGTAACCCCTCGGGTTCTCATTTTTGTTAATTGTTAGTGGTGTCTCTTTTGAAACTGATCATTTTATTAACCATGCTCTCTCCCTCTCTTCTTCTTGACTGTGTGGGGAGGCTGTTTTTTCTGAATGTGGCGATTCCTGATATGCATATTTCACCTTTTTTTCACTATTTAATTTCTGTTACAAAATTTCCGCCGCTATAATATTCAAAACTTGCACTTGAATATATGCATTATTAACGAAATACGAATTGATTTATTTTGATTCCCCTATTCCCTCTCAAAACCGCATCTATCCATGCGTTCTCCTCTTGGGATCTATATTGAACAGTTGGACTCGTCGCAGTTGCAATCCAAATTAAGTTTAACTTGTAAAAGATTTCCGGGGATACCCCTGACACCAATGTCTGCTTCCCCATATACATGCAATATAACAGATCTGGACTCGGTCTAGGAATACTAAACAATAACATTATTTTATATTTATTATTATTATATTAAGTACAGTAAGGTAGACAACACAAGCACTATCATTTCTATGTAAGGGCAATCTACTAAAATATACTGCAAGCTATGCAAAACCAGCCTTTAAAGTAGAGAAATAGTTGTGAAGAATTTTCAGAACAGTGGCATGATGATAGATTAATTTAAATACAAATAGTGCTTCTTGAGTTTCTGTAATAGTTTCAGAGAAAATCGTTCAAACAAAAACAAAAGATATGAGCAGCATAAAGCTTAAGTGAAAATAATAAATGCATCAGCATCCTAATTTATTGTTTACTGTCTTGTAACGTTCGTCAACTTCAAGTTTGACGAGATCTGCTGACCCAACTAAAACTACATTTTATGAATGTTGGTAATGAATATTATAATTTATTTGCTAATGACCAACTAGCTTTTTGGAAAGCTAAAACTTGTTCAGATACACAGCGTGACATATGGCGCGTGCGCAGTAACTTGTGGTATTTCCCTTGGTATTCCTCAGTAGCCAATCTACGTTTGTAAGAAGATGTTGTTCCTTTGCCTTGCAGCTATTGGAGCGGTCATTGTAATGGTCGCCTCAGAAGAGCCTCAGAAAGGTAAATTTGATGTGTTTCTTTTTGTTGTATAAAGGTAAAAATCGAGAAAAAGTATCTAGTGGATGGCACATGGGCTTTGAAACCCGTTTTCTCCAAAATTTGTGAAAACAAGGACAGTAAGCGTTTAGGTTGGTCGTGAAAGTTTGAAAAGCCAATGAACTTGAAAGATTTGTACGGAAGGGATTTCACCCTATCAGAAAACGACCAGTTTCATGGACCCAGGGTTATTTTTAGTTTGACTTAACAGCGTGGATTTGTTAAAACATCTTTCAGTGCATTTTATTAAGAACTTTATAGTCATTTTATACATTCATTTTCTTTTTTTTTCGTACATGTTGAAAACCAGCGGTGCAGATTCTATAACCACCCTTTTGTGATCAAGGAATGTTAAAGTACCAAGTTTAGTGTCCATTGATTTTGAAAAGTTATGTTATGAGAAAAGCTTTATCTGAAATCTCGATTAAAACTTTTTACCTGACAGGTGAGTAAACTTCATTATAAATGCCATTTAAAATGGTTCTAAAAAGTTTTATGTAAAACTTGAAAAATGCAATTAAACTGAAAAACCTTATTAGGGACAATGATTTAGTTTCTGAATGTTTCTATAATTTCGATATGAGTCAACTCTATAAATATCGATTCTATTTAAAATTGCGGAAAATCCGAATCACTTTCTAAAAATAGAAAGACGTACCCAAGTAGACTGGAAATTCCGGTTTCACTTTGGTTTACATTGGTATTTTCCTCAACATTATTTTGAGATTTTAGCCACTTTATGTTATTTGAAATGTTTTCCCCCTTTTAAATCAAAAGTACGCGTAAAGGGCATTTCTTAGCCAATATATGACATTTTAGGCTTTGTTAACTCGTACAAAGTATATAAATAATGTCAAAACTGTCAGTTTACTATTTATTGGACAAAGATAATTTGGAAATGTTTACATTGTCGTGTTTTCATTTGCTTTACATGTAAAGAATGAGTTCATATTTTAATCGTTGTTTAATAAAAAGCAGGAAGCTCCCAATACTTGTCCCATTAACCGAGTGGTCTAAGACGCAGTCAATTTGAAATGCAAATCTCGTGTACCGACGTTGTTATCGGTTGTAGGTTCGAAATATGTTCTTTTTTATGCCCCCGAAGGGAGGCATATAGTAATCGGACCGTCCGTCCGTCCGTCCGTCCGTCCGTCCTTCCGTCCGTCCGTCCGTCCGAAATAATCTTGTCCTCGCTTCTCCTCTGAAACCGCTTGAGAGATTTCTTTGAAACTTCACAGGAATGTTTGTCACCAAGCCTAGTTGTGCATTTCGTCAGGAATTTCTGCTCGGATTATTTTTGGCTGAGTTATGGCCCTTTGAAGCAAAATCTTGTCCTCGCTTCTTCTCCCAAACCGCTTGAGGGATTTCATTGAAACTTCACAGGAGTGTTTGTCACCAAGCATAGATGTGCATATCCGAAGGAATTTCTGATCGGATTATTTTTGGCCGAGTTATGGACCTTTTTACCTAACCCTAACCCTAAACCCTAACCCTAAACCCTAACCCTAACATAAACTGAAACCACTTGAGGGATTTCATTGAAACTTCATAAAAGTGTTTGTCACCAAGACTTGTTATGCATGTCCAAAGGAATTTCTGATCCGATTATTTTTGGCTGAGTTATGGGCCTTTTTACCTAACCCTAACCCTAAACCCTAACCCTAACCCTAAGGTAAATTTTGTTAACGCAATAGAGGTTACATTTTTTGTCCGATTGTCATGAAATTTGGTCAGGATGTTTGTCCCAATGATTTCTCGGATGAATTTCAATATGGGTCATCAGGGTCCAAAAACTAGGTCACTGTTACTAAAAATAGAATTTTCTTGTTATCACTCTAGCGGTCACATTTTTGCTCCGATTGTCATGAAACTTGGTTAGGATGTTTGTCCCAACGAATTCTCGGACGAGTTCAAATGAGGGTCATCCTTGTCCAAAAACTAGGTCACTGTTACTGTAAATAGAATTTTCTTGTTAAAACTCTAGTGGTCACATTTTTGCTCCAATTATCATGAAACTTGGTCAGAATATTTGTCCCATTTATTTCTAGGCCGAGTTTGAATATTGGTCACCTGATCCCAAAAACTAGGTCACTGTTACTATAAATAGAACTTTCTTGTTAACTCTCTAGCAGTCACATTTTTGCTCCAATTATTATGAAACTTGGTCAGGATATTTGTCCCATTTATTTCTAGGTCGAGTTTGAATATGGGTCACCTTGGTCCAAAAACTAGGTCACTGTTACTATAAATAGATTTTTCTTGTTAACACTCTAGCAGTCATATTTTTGTTCCAATTATCATGAATCTTGGTCAGGATGTTTGTCCCAATGATTTCTAGGACGAGTTTGAATATGGATCATCTGGGTCCAAAAACTAGGTCACTGTAACTAAAAATAGAAATTTCTTGTTAACACTCTAGAGGTCACATTTTTGTTCTGATTGTCATGACACTTGGTCAGGATGTTTGTCCCAATGATTTCTCGGACGAGTTTGAATAAGTGTCATCTGGGTCCAAAAACTAGGTCACTGTTACTTAAAATAGAATTTTCTTGTTAACACTCTAGACTTCACATTTTTGCTCCAATTGTCATGAAACTTCGTCAGGATGTTTGTCCTAATGATTTCTCAGACAAGTTCGAGTATGGGTCATCTGGGTCCAAAAACTAGGTCACTCTTACTTAAAATAGAATTTTCTTGTTTACACTATAGTGGTCACAATTTTACTCTCAGATTGTAAAGAAACTTGGTCAGGACATATGTCCCAGTTATTAATTGGACGAGTTTGAATATGGGTCACCTGGGGTCAAAAACTAGGTCACTGTTACTATAAATAGAACAATCTTGTCCATGCTGTAAATTTGTTATTTCTCATTGGATTTTAAAATAACTTGGCTCAAATGTTTACCATGACAAGGTGTACATTCGCGTACAATACCCATGCCTGTTGGTCCAAGGTCAAGGTCACTGTTACTAAAAAATAACATTTTCTTGTCTTACCTGTTAATTCCTTATGAATGAAGTGATTTCAAAATAACTTTACAAAAATATTCACCATGACAAAGGGATGTGTTGCTTACAATACCCATGCCGGTAGGTCAAAGGTCAAGGTCACTGTTACGAAAAATAGCATTTTCTTTTCCAAGCTGTAGATTTGTTGTTTCTTATTGGATTTTAAAATAACTTGATGTAAATGTTAACCATATCGAGACGTTGGGTCTAGTACAATACAACTTTGTTGCACTCAGGTGAGTGATAAAGGGCCATCATGGCCCTCTAGTTCATATTAATATTTAACTTTATTTAACTATATATTTACTACAAACTTGAAACATAATTATGATCCTTTCATCTTTCACATTATATGCATGCAGTATGCTTTGTCTTCCACAAGCGCCCCGCCCGGCTAGCTCAGTTGGTAGAGCATCGGACTGTCAATCCAGGGATCGTGAGTTCGATCCCCAGCCGAGGCAGGAAAAAATTTCTCCGTAACAATTGAACTCGGACATTGCGTCTGAGAGTCATTTGTCCCTCACCTCTGATTCAAGTGAGGAAGCAGTCAGTCGCTTGCGGAGAAATTGGTTAGTACTGGTTGGAAACCCAGGAACACCGGTTAGGTGGACTGACCGCCGGGATATAACCTAGAAAGCTGTTGAAACCAGGCGTTAAACCCGAAACAAACAAACAAATCTTCCACAAGCATATTTTTCATTACATATGTTTATTTATTACATATGTATACCTATTCGATTTTAAGCTGCATTTCGGGGGCATATGTCAATTCCAGTGACAGCTCTTGTTTTTACATTTTTTACACAATAACTATTTCCGTGATAAAATAAACTAAAGCAAAATATACTTAAGGACTTTGAAAACGCACCCTTGGGATAAGTGTATATAAACATAGAAGACGCCTTTTATATCAAACATATTATATAGCTGTGTAAAGTACAACTCATTGCCGTCATTTTGATACCAAAATATTTAAAATTGGTTCATTGATAATAAAAATATCGCGTGTTCAAGACAGTAACCCTGAAATCAAAAGTAACACTTTAGCCAATACAAGCGTTCGTTTTCAATGATATGCCTTTAATTGTAATGCAAGCTCTATAGGCGTGAAGTGTTACTTTTGATTTTAGGGTTACTGTCTTTAACTCACAATATCTTTTGTATAAATAGACCAATCTTAAATATTTTACTATCAAACTGACGGCAATGAATTGTACTTTACAAAGGTATGTGAAACATTTCATTTCAAAGGCCTTTTCCAAGTTAAAATACACTTATCCCAAGGGTGCGTTTTCAAAGTCCTTAAGTATACATACAATACTTTGAAATAACTGCAAGAAAACTTAAAAAGTATATGTATAAAATATTTCCTAAAAAGCCGTGTGTCAGTGTGAATCGAATTCGTGTCGAAAAAAAACGTTAGGCATATGCCAGCCGGACGCGTAAACCACTGTGCTATCGAGGTGATGTGATTTAAATTGGCAAAATAATACCTGTAACGTATAAATTTGCCTTAACCCGTGTTTACATTCTATTAATAATTGTCAACATCGCCAATTTAGCTTGGTCAACCTATAGCCATGCCATGTGTTCTGAGGTTACATTTCACCTCTTATTAACTTTCAAAACAATGGCTTAAACGCATCCTCAAATTGCCAATATTCCAGTGATATATTTAATGCAGATGAGCTTGAATAGATTCCTGAAATTATATTAATTGATTCCATCATTGTTGACAGACTCTTTCACAGCTCTGTATAGACTATCAATGTTTTCACGCAAATACCTATTCTTACATAATGCTTTATAACCACACAAAACCAAATTTAACAGTTATTTTGAATTTCTTTACTAATCAACCAAAACACATGATCTTCGGAGGTGGGGGGAGTCCCAATCTGTCATTTTAATGCACCTATGAAGGCATGTAGAGTTGCAACCTTCCGTCGGTACGTCTGTCTGTACGTTCGTCCATCCGCTTGTATTTCTTTTCAACTTGCAACTTGTAGAAATGATCAAGCAGGATGTGTAGATGATCGTAAAGAAAAGGTTTTGTCCTGGGACCATTTTGCCAGCGTTTTGATCCTTTGTTAAATTCAGTAATAGAATAATGTGGTAGCATATAATAGAATAATGTCTATCAACTCCTCATTCACAATCTGGCAGATTTCTTTTAAATTTGCACTATTGATCAAGGAGGATGTGTAGATGGTCGATCTGCGACCATTTTTGTGTCGCCTGCGATAGCAGGTAGACACATAGGGATCCTATTGTCCGGCGACTTCGTCGTCGTCATCGGCGCCGTCGTCCGGTAGTCCCCCAACTTTAACCTGAAACTTAATGTTGCCTATAACTTTGAAAGTACTTGGCATATTCACTTCATACTTGGAATATATCATCAGCATGAACAATGCCATCTGTGACGGCAAGAATGATAACTCCAATTTCAATATTTTATGAGTTATACCCCTTTCAAATGCAACTTTAACATGAAACCTTATGTTGCACATAACTTTAAAAGTACTTGTCCTATTCACTTAATACTTGGAATATATCATCTGCATGAACAATGTCATCTGTGACAAAAAGAATGAAAACTCTGGTTTGACTATTTAATGAGCCGCTTTCAAATGCAACTTTAATATGAAAATGCTGGCCGTTACATTGAAAGCACTTGTCCAATTCACTTAAACTTGGAATATATCATCTGCATGCACATAGCTATTGGTGAAGAATGATAACTCGGGTTTCACCATTTCTTTTAGTAAAGCCCATTTCAAATGCAATTAAGGTGACATATGTATTCCATGGTTTAGTATTGCAATAAACTTGAATTAATTATTTTTAGCATATATGATTAAACATAGGCCCACGTTTCAACTTTTTGCAGGCAGGCGACACATGTGTTCCGCGGAACACCAAATTCTAGTTATCAGAATTTTTGCCCTTTGTTAATATCAATAAAATAAAATTTTGTGGCATCATCTCCTCATTCACCATCTGGCAGATTTATCGTTCAAACAAAAAAGCTTAAGTGAAAATAATAAATGCATCAGCATCCTAATTTATTGTTTACTGTCTTGTAACGTTCGTCAACTTCAAGTTTGACGAGATCTGCTGACCCAACTTAAACTACATTTTATGAATGCTGGTAATGAATATTATAAGCATTGCTTTTCTGCTCAATGTACAAATAAGCATCAACTGTGGAAAGTTCTATGGTACCTCTTTCAGCATTTGCGTTAATGTAACATATTCATCCGATTCGCTGGTGCTTAAACAACGTCATTATTTCTACAGGTCCATATATGATTAAGGTGGAACGCGACACTTTGCGAATTTTCGAATTTCTTTATGAAATTTGGTATGGTATTTATTGACGATGATTCCATCATGAATCCGCTAACCGTTTTTCGATTAATCAAATAGTTGTTTAGATATTTACCTTCAAAGTTAGCTATCAACGCCAGTTTTCTGCAGTGACGTCAACAACGCCCGCCGAACACTTTTTCGGGGCTGGCTGAAAATTGGGGTTTCCAATTTCATTTATTCTTTCACAGATGAATTGGCGCTGAAAATACCTTTCCGGTGATATAATATTTAACATAATGTGACCAGGTTTGACAACGTTGTGTACCGTTAAACACCGTTTTTGCGTTAAAAATGACGTCGAGTTTTGCCTTTTTTCTGTCGACTTTTTCAAAATTGTGAAAAATTCCCGAATTTATTTTTATGCCCCCGAAGGGAGGCATATAGTAATCGGACCGTCCGTCCGTCCTTCCGTCCGTCCGTCCGTCCGTCCGTCCGAAATAATCTTGTCCTCGCTTCTCCTCTGAAACCGCTTGAGGGATTTATTTGAAACTTCACAGGAATGTTTGTCACCAAGCCTAGTTGTGCATATCGTCAGGAATTTCTGCTCCGATTATTTTTGGCTGAGTTATGGCCCTTTGAAGCAAAATCTTGTCCTCGCTTCTTCTCCCAAACCGCTTGAGGGATTTCATTGAAACTTCACAGGAGTGTTTGTCACCAAGCATAGATGTGCATATCCGAAGGAATTTCTGATCGGATTATTTTTGGCCGAGTTATGGACCTTTTTACCTAACCCTAACCCTAAACCCTAACCCTAACCCTAAACCCTAACCCTAACATAAACTGAAATCGCTTGAGGGATTTCATTGAAACTTCACAGGAGTGTTTGTCACCAAGACTTGTTATGCATATCCAAAGGAATTTCTGATCGGATTATTTTTGGCTGAGTTATGGGCCTTTTTACCTAACCCTAACCCTAACCCTAAACCCTAACCCTAACCCTAAGGTAAATTTTGTTAACGCAATAGAGGTAACATTTTTTGTCCGATTGTCATGAAATTTGGTCAGGATGTTTGTCCCAATGATTTCTTGGACGAGTTTTAATATGGGTCATCAGGGTCCAAAAACTAGGTCACTGTTACTAAAAATAGAATTTTCTTGTTAACACTCTAGCGGTCACACTTTTGCTCCGATTGTCATGAAACTTGGTCTGGATGTTTGTCCCAATGGATTCTCGGACGAGTTCGAATAAGGTTCATCCTGGTCCAAAAACTAGGTCACTGTTACTATAAATAGAATTTTCTTGTTAAAACTCTAGCGGTCACATTTTTGCTCGAATTATCATGAAACTTGGTCAGGATATTTGTCCCATTTATTTCTAGGCCGAGTATGAATATGGGTCACCTGATCCCAAAAACTAGGTCACTGTTACTATAAATAGAATTTTTTTGTTAACACTCTAGCAGTCACATTTTTGCTCCAATTATCATGAAACTTGGTCAGGATATTTGTCCCATTTATTTCTAGGCCGAGTTTGAATATGGGTCACCTGGGTCCAAAAACTAGGTAACTGTTACTATAAATAGAATTTTCTTGTTAACACTCTAGCGGTCACATTTTTGTTCTGATTGTCATGACACTTGGTCAGGATGTTTGTCCCAATGATTTCTCGGACGAGTTTGAATATGGGTCATCTGGGTCCCAAAACTAGGTCACTGTTACTTAAAATAGAATTTTCTTGTTAACACTCTAGAGGTCACATTTTTGCTCCGATTGTCATGAAACTTCGTCAGGATGTTTGTCCTAATGATTTGTCAGACAAGTTCGAATATGGGTCATCTGGGTCCAAAAACTAGATCACTGTTACTAAAAATAGAATTTTCTTGTTTACACTATAGTGGTCACAATTTTACTCTCAGATTGTAAAGAAACTTGGTCAGGACATATGTCCCAGTTATTAATTGGTTGAGTTTGAATATGGGTCACCTGGGTTCAAAAACTAGGTCACTGTTACTATAAATAGAAAAATCTTGTCCATGCTGTAAATTTGTTATTTCTCATTGGATTTTAAAATAACTTGGCTCAAATGTTTACCATGACAAGGTGTACTTTCGCGTACAATACCCATGCCTGTTGGTCCAAGGTCAAGGTCACTGTTACTAAAAATAACATTTTCTTGTCTTGGCTGTTAATTCCTAATGAATGAAGTGATTTCAAAATAACTTTACAAAAGTATTCACCATGACAAAGGGATGTGTTGCTTACAATACCCATGCCTGTAGGTCAAAGGTCAAGGTCACTGTTACGAAAAATAGCATTTTCTTTTCCAAGCTGTAGATTTGTTGTTTCTTATTGGATTTTAAAATAACTTGATGTAAATGTTCACCATATCGAGACGTTGCACTCAGGTGAGTGATAAAGGGCCTCTTGTTCATATTAATATTTAACTTTATTTAACTATATATTTACTACAGACTTGAAACATAATTATGATCCTTTCATCTTTCACATTATATGCATGCAGTATGCTTCGTCTTCCACAAGCATTTTTTTCATTACATATGTTTATTTATTACATATGTATACCTATTTGATTTCAAGCTGCATTTCGGGGGCATATGTCAATTCCAGTGACAGCTCTTGTTTGATTTTTTTTTTGCTTAAAAAGTTTGAGAAAAGCAATTCCAATTGAATAATCGAATAAAATTTGGGGTCACCGACTTAGTTATTGTGCTATTACCATTTTAAGTACCCCTATCCCCTTTTGAAAAAAATACGTTATTTTTGGAAATTTAAGAAAAAAAAATTAGTTCATTAATTAAAAACTTCGTCAAAAGACACCACAGAGGAAGTTGAATTGAATTATCATATAAAAATGACATCTAATCGATTTCTCTTATGTTAATTTGTCAAAAATATCTTTAAAAACGGTACAAGGGGTAAAAACGAACATTTCAAAATGCGTATAATACTTACGTCAATTATTTCTATTCGGACGTTACACTTATAATTATCAACTTATAATTATCAAGTATTTCGATGCTATACTTACAATTTCATAAATTCTGCTGTTTTCTTCATATATTGTCAAAGCATTTTCGCAAAGGCGTGCTAAATTTATTTAATAGTGTTCTTAATTACTCAAGAAACGCACAAGATTTCAGTTTAGTTATAGACATTTGATTAAAACTGTTCAAATCGTTAGTCTCTGCACGTAATAGAAATACCGTAGCGCCTATTTGTGCACGGTGACGCCTAAAATAATTTAAAAAATATATTTCGTAGCCCCAGCAGATCTATAAAAGGAATATCTATCAATTCTAGTTAGCTAACGGCCTTATTTTGTCTTGTAAAGAGTTAAAGGGATGACAAATAATCCACCAGCCGTGCGTATGTTTGATTTGTTCCCATTATTTTCTGCAAATATACATCTTTTTTGCTTGTAAGCTGCAATTTCAAATGATTGACATTGATTTTACCTGCATCTACGGTAGTTTTACAGTTCCATGATGGGATGGAACTGTAAAACTGTAGCGCGGTCGTAACTTTATTTCATTTACCCATATACATTGTACTTCATGTTGTGCAAATTCTAAATTCTTTTATGATTATCGAAGAGTCCACAGTTTTCTCATAAAAGCGTCAAAGAAATTATAGCAAAACAATAGCCAAGTTGTTAAGTGGTATGTTGCTTGAACTTTTGTTTGTGACAGTGAGAATCGCACACAGTGAGAAACGACACAACAACGGTGAAGACCGCGGAGGTATAGAATACGTCCCTCGTTTTCTTGTTTATATGTACTTTCTCGGAAACTGCTGCGACACATACACTGACCAAGCAACATGTGGTTCCTGTACGTGTCTATTTCTTATCCGCCATAGATTGCTAATAAAGTTTAAGACCGGCGATTCCTTGCTTATGTGCCGTGTCTGTGGTTATGCGTAATATGCGATTTTTACTGTCTCGACAATCAACATAGAAAGGTACCACGAAATGAAGCAGCATCAGACGAAGAAAATTGATTTAGAAATAATCCGAAATTCGTTTAACCCATTCCTATATTATAAATATTTACGCATTTTATCGCATTAGCAAACAGCGTAGATCCAGATTAGCTTGCACATTCGATCTAATCGATTTCTCTTTTAATATTTTGTCTGATCAGGATCTGCACTGTTAGCTTTTTGGTCAGAAATAACCTTATAAATCAAAAGCGAACAGTGTAGATCCTTCGGGTCCTACACTGTTCGTCCATTCCATATAAGCGTTTATATGGAAAAAGGCGTTAAGTGAAATTTAAAAATTAAAATTTACAATACTGCAAACAATTTTAAATTATAGACCGCAGTCTGTGTTGTCCTATGATTTTTGTTTTGTATTATAACAGAAGCTACTGTGATGCAATAATTGAACATTGCATTATTTCCCTTATTATAAATTAATTGAGATTTCGCATAATATGAATAAGTTGTAAACATTTTACACATATTGGTTATAGACTGTTGTTCATCTACCCCGAAAATACCGAGTGTCAATAAATTTGATTTGCGGCATCAAAATTTTCATCACGAGTCAGTCGTAATGTTCATCGAGCTAAATGAAGCAAATACAATTACATGTATACAGACAAGTTTTGCTCTTTTTATTTTATTTCTGTAGTAGCATTTTATTAATAAGCCATTGCGGTGCCATAAAATTGCGCAGTTACATGAATATTACATTCAGAAGCATTCATGATAAGCTAACACATGGTTAAATTTCACTGCCCTTTCATTTCGCGCAAGTTTTCTAGTGCGAATTACGCGAAAATTAGACTCGCGTGAAATATAATGATACGACAGTATCTCCAGAGGTTTCTCATAGTAGTTAGCCTTATGACGAGGATTTAGCCAAAAAGCCGAGTTTAATAATATAACTTTAAAATTATCGTGCAACATATGTAAGGCACGCTGACAAAATAACACCAGAGGGAAAGTTTCTCAACAATAACAAAAACATAAATTTACAGAAACGTCACTTTTCTTTACACGTTTTTTAAAAGGGGGAGGGGTGCTGAAAACGGCCATGGTGCAATAACGAAGTCGGTGGCCCCCAAATTTTATTCGCTTATTCTATTGGAATTGCTTTTTTCAAACTTTTTAAGCAAAAAAAATCAAAAATTAAATTCGGGAATTTTTCAAAATTTTGGAAAAGTCGACAGAAAAAAGGAAAAACTTGACGTCATTTTTAACGCGAAAACGGCGTTTAACGGTACACAACGTTGTCAAAACTGGTCACATCATGTTAAATATTATATCACCGGAAAGGTATTTTCAGCGCCAATTCATCAGTGAAGGAATAAATGAAATTGGAAACCCCGATTTTTAGCAAGGCCCGAAAAAGTGTTCTGCGAGCGTCGTTGACGTCACTGCAGAAAACTGGCGTTGATAGCTAACTTTGAAGGTAAATATCTAAACAACTATTTGATTAATCGAAAAACGGTTTGCGGATTCATGCTGGAATCATCGTCAATAAATACCATACCAAATTTCATAAAGAAATTCAAAAAATCGCAAAGTGTCGCGTTCCACCTTAAACATAGGCCCAAGTTTCAACTTTTTGCAGGCAGGCGACACATGTGTTCCGCGGAAGACCAAATTCTAGTTGTCAGAATTTTTGCCCTTTGTTAATATCAATAAAATAAAATTTTGTGGCATCATCTCCTCATTCACCATCTGGCAGATTTATTTTAAATTTGCACTGATGATCAAGCAGGATGTGTAGTTGGAAAAATTACAAGCAACGATCCAGGCACTTGAGTGTTATGGCCCTTATTTATACAAAAACGGCAATGTCGCATTGTCCTCTTTTTTTCTCAAACAGTCGTTTTCCAATCTTTATGTAAGTGGGGAAAAAGTTAATGGGCATAATATTTCAACCAGTTTCGATTACCAGCCATATCTCTTCGGGTACTTCAGAGTTATGGCCCTTTATGTATACAAAAGTGGCATTCAACTTTTCCGCTCTCTATCGCAAACAGTTTCCGATCTTCCTGAAACTTGGAAGAAATGTTTCTGGGCATTATTTCTCGACCAAGTTCTATAACCAGCCAAATCAATTCAATCACTTCGAGTTATGGCCCTTTATTAAGATAAAAATGGCAAATTCGCCGTTTCCGCTCTCTATTTCAAATAGTTGTTGTCCAATCTTCATGTAAGTGGGGAAAAAGTAAATGGGCATAATATCTCGACCTCGACCAAGTTCGATAACCAGCCTGATCGCTTCAGTTACTTTAGAGTTATGGACCTTTATTTATGCAAAAATGGCATTCGCCTTTTCCACTCTCTATCGCAAACAGTTGTCGGATCTTTATGAGCTAGGGAGAAATGTTTATGTGCAAAATTTCTCACCCAAGTTCGATAACCAGCCAAATATATTTAGGTACTTTAGAGTTTTGGCCCTTTATTATATACAAAAATGGCAGATTCGCATTGTCCGCTCTCAAACAGTTGTTGTCCGAGCTTCTTGAAACTTGCCGAAAATGTTTGTGGGAATTAGTTCTCAAACAAGTTCAATAATCAGCCCAATCGCTGCAGGCACTTGAGAGTAATGGCCCTTTATACAATAATTATGTCTCCCCCCCCCCCCCTCTGGGGGAGACATATTGTTTTTGCCCTGTCCGTCTGTCCGTCCGTCTGTCTGTCACACTTCGTTCCCGCTCAATAACTCGAGTACCCTTTGGCCCAGAGACTTCAAACTTCATAGGGTGATAGCCCTTATTGAGTAGATGAACCGAATTGATTTTGGGGTCAGTAGGTCAAAGGTCAAGGTCACAGTGACCCAAAAAGTTAAAACCGTTTCCGCTCAATAACTCGAGTACCCTTTGGCCCAGAGCCTTCAAACTTCATTGGGTGATAGCCCTTATTGAGTAGAAGAACCCTATTGATTTTGGGGTCAGTAGGTCAAAGGTCAAGGTCACAGTGACCCAAAGAGTGAAAACTGTTTCCGCTCAATAACTCGAGTACCCTTTGACCCAGAGACTTCAAACTTCATAGGGTGATAGCCCTTATTGAGTAGATGAACCGTATTGATTTTGGGGTCAGTAGGTCAAAGGTCAAAGTCACAGTGACCCAAAGAGTGAAAACTGTTTCCGCTCAATAACTCGAGTACCCTTTGACCCAGAGCCTCCAAACTTCATTGGGTGATAGCCCTAATTGAGTAGAAGAACCCTATTGATTTTGGGGTCAGTAGGTCAAAGGTCAAGGTCACAGTGACCCGAAGAGTGAAAACCGTTTCCGCTCAATAACTCAAGTACCTTTTGACCCAGAGCCTTCAAACTTCATAGGATGACAGCCCTTATTGAGTAGAAGAACCCTATTGATTTTGGGGTCAGTTGGTCAAAGGTCAAGGTCACAGTGACCCGAAGAGTGAAAACTGTTTCTGCTCAATAATTTGAGTACCCTTTGACCCAGAGCCTTCAAACTTCATAGGGTGATAGCCCTTATTGAGTAGAAGAACCCTATTGATTTTGATGTCAGTAGGTCAAAGGTCAAGGTCACAGGGGCCCGAAGAGTGAAAACCGTTTCTGCTAACTTGAGTACCCTTTGACCCAGGGACTTCAAACTTCATAGGTTGATAGCCATTATAGAGTAGAAGAACCCTATTTATTTTGGGGTCAGTAGGTCAAAGGTCAAGGTCACAGGGGCCTGAATAGTGAAAACCGTTTCCGCTCAATAACTGGAGTACCGTTAGACCCACAGCCTTCAAAATTCATAGGGTGATAGCCCTTTTGAGACATATTGTTTTTGCCCTGTCCGTCTGTCCGTCTGTTCGTCCGTCCGTCTGTCACACTTCGTTTCCGCTCAATAACTCGAGTACCCTTTGACCCAGAGACTTCAAACTTCATAGGGTGATAGCCCTTATTGAGTAGATGAACCGTATTGATTTTGGGGTCAGTAGGTCAAAGGTCAAGGTCACAGTGACCCAAAGAGTTAAAACCGTTCCCGCTCAATAACTCGAGTACCCTTTGACCCAGAGCCTCCAAACTTCATTGGGTGATAGCCCTTATTGAGTAGAAGAACCCTATTGATTTTGGGGTCAGTAGGTCAAAGGTCAAGGTCACAGTGACCCGAAGACTGAAAACTGTTTCCGCTCAATAACTCGAGTACCCTTTGACCCAGAGACTTCAAACTTCATAGGGCGATAGCCCTTATTGAGTTAAAGAACCCTATTGATTTTGGGGTCAGTAGGTCAAAGGTCAAGATCACAGTGACCCAAAGAGTGAAAACTGTTTCCGCTCAATAACTCGAGTACCCTTTGACCCAGAGCCTCCAAACTTCATTGGGTGATAGCCCTTATTGAGTAGAAGAACCCTATTGATTTTGGGGTCAGTAGGTCAAAGGTCAAGGTCACAGTGACCCGAAGAGTGAAAACCGTTTCCGCTCAATAACTCAAGTACCTTTTGACCCAGAGCCTTCAAACTTCATAGGATGACAGCCCTTATTAAGTAGAAGAACCCTATTGATTTTGGGGTCAGAAGGTCAAAGGTCAAGGTCACAGTGACCCGAAGAGTGAAAACTGTTTCCGCTCAATAATTTGAGTACCCTTTGACCCAGAGCCTTAAACTTCATAGGGTGATAGCCCTTATTGAGTAGAAGAACCCTACTGATTTTGGGGTCAGTAGGTCAAAGGTCAAGGTCACAGGGGCACGAAGAGTGAAAACCGTTTCCGCTCAATAATTCGAGTACCCTTTGACCCAGAGCCTTCAAACTTCATAGGATGACAGCCCTTATTGAGTAGAAGAACCCTATTGATTTTGATGTCAGTAGGTCAAAGGTCAAGGTCACAGGGGCCCGAAGAGTGAAAACCGTTTCTGCTAACTTGAGTACCCTTTGACCCAGGGACTTCAAACTTCATAGGTTGATAGCCATTATAGAGTAGAAGAACCCTATTGATTTTGGGGTCAGTAGGTCAAAGGTCAAGGTCACAGGGGCCTGAATAGTGAAAACCGTTTCCGCTCAATAACTGGAGTACCGTTTGACCCACAGCCTTCAAAATTCATAGGGTGATAGCCCTTTTTGATTAGAAGAACCCTATTGATTTTGGGGTCAGTAGGTCAAAGGTCAAGGTCACAGGGGCCTGAAGAGTGAAAACCGTTTCCACTCAATAATAAGAGTTCTATTTTACACAGACCATTCAAACTTCATATGATGGATGTACTTATTGAGTAGAGGACTCCTATCGATTTTGGGGTCAGTAGGTCAAAGGTCAAAGTCACAGGGGCCCCGAAGAGTAAAAACCGTATCCGGTCAATTACTGGAGTACCGCTTGACCCAGAGCATTCAAACTAAATAGGGTAATAGCCCTTCTTGAGTAGAAGAACCCTATTGATTATGGGATCAGTAGGTCAAAGGTCAAGGTCACAGGGGTCTGGGCGCAGGGGGGGGGGGGGGCGGCGCAGGGGGGAGACATGCGTTTTTCACAAAAAACATCTAGTTGAAAATTCGACTTGTCCGCTACCTCAAACAATTGTTGTCCGATCTTCATGAAACTGGGGAAAATGTTTAAAGGCATTATATTTCGACCAAGCCGCTTCAGTTACTTCAGAGATGTGGCCCTTTATTTACAGAAAATCGGCAAATTTGCCTTGTCCGCTCTAGTTGATGTTTGATCTTTATAAAACTGGGCAAAATGTATATGGTCATAGTTTCTCGACCGAGTTCGATAACCAGCCAAATAGCTTCAGAGTTATGGCCCTTTATACAAAAACGGAAAATTCGCCATGTCCTCTCTCTCTCTCTCTCTCTCTCTCTCTCTCGAACAGTTGATGTTTTATCTTCATGAAACTTGGGGAACATAAATATATCTCTACCGAGTTCGATAATCAGCCAACTCGCTTCAGGCAATTAGGAACTGTATAAATTTACTAGAGGGTGTTATAGAATGAACATGCAAGAATGTTAAGTGGTCAGTTCAAGATAAAAATTATGTGTATAGTTTTGCTGAAATTTTGCCGAAGCATTCTTTCGAACTTTTCGAAAAACTTATCTTACCTAGTCTAATGTATTCATCCCATATTTCTGGCTTTAATAAATAAAGGTACACTTTCGGGAATAATACAACTTAGTTTCTACAAACAAATATTAGGAGTTAAAATTAGTACGCAAAACAGTTTTGTTTACGGAAAATTAGGAAAGTTCCCTTTGCACATTCAATGTAAAGGAAATATAATTAAGTTTTGGTTGAAACTTTGTGAACTTGACGACATGTTGAAATCTCATGCCGAGTTTCTTTAGTTAACATATCTTATACCAGCACCTATTATGAAAATGAAGCCATTAATTGTTTTACATGCATACTCAACGCTTTGAAAAAATACTTATTAAAACAGTAAGGTGTGTTCAATAGGACCTCAGATAATTCAATAATAGTATTGTCATTTGATAATACGTTTAAGGCCTCAAATTTGGATGCAAAATGGCACCAAATTTTTCAAACACAAAACATGTATTAGTATATTTATTTATAGTTAAAAGGGTAAATTGAAAGTTGTAAACACCAAGAATTAAAGTTGCAGATCATTTAAGAAATTTAAAATAGCTACTAGCCAGTATCATTCTCAGCACATAAACACTGAACATTCTCTGAGAAGGTTTGTGGTCTAAAAGACATTTTGTCAGAGACTGATTAAAATAATAATAGACTTATTGGAGTATTAAGACCGCTGGTACTCAACTATTGCTAAAACCGATCCCATTCAATTCGTTTCATTCCTATCAGCGTCAGAACTTAACGATTATATGCGCATTATAACTTGATAATTGTGCCTATTTTGGCTCTCTTAGGAGGTAACCACCAGACCCACAGAAACAAAAATGCAGAAATAGATTAATTACAAAGTGCAAAAGATTTTATTTCCATATTATAATTGCTTCCTAAATTTTCATTTTACAGAATGTAAACCAATCAAGGCAGTCTTCTTTTTGGATTTGACTATGGAAAGCGACGTTGAAGCAGAACAGCGGATGTCTAAAGTCATCGAAGAGTTGTATTTTAAACTTCCGAGTGACTCAGAGTTTAAACTGGTCTTGTTTGGTGAACGCTCGAAAACGTTTGCTTCTTCACTCAGTTTTCTTAACAAAGGAAAAGTTACCAATGAACATAATTTTATTTTACCTAATGTACTAGAGAATGAGATATTTAATTTTTTCACGGTTATTAAATTCTCGCATAAATCAGAAATTGCCTTCCTTCTAACTGCCAACGACAAGGATTATGAAATACCAAATGTATTGAAATATATGAAAAAGTTGACTGTTCTGAATTTTGGCAACAATCGTAACAGAAAGTTTTTCGGTTTCGCCAGCAGCCCAAAACACGTGTTTCACTTACAAGGTCGTGACACTGAAACAGCAATCCTTGAGATACTCAACCGGACATGCACAGGTAATATAACTTGCATGTAATCAAACTAACGTTAACCATGTTCATATATTAAAGGACCACCGTAAATATATTTTAGTAACAAAATAATCATAACTGTTTGATTTTAAACCGGTTTGATATTACTTATGATTATAAGAATTGCCCATAGTTTAAAATTGACGCAGTAATTAAGGTTGATGTAGCTCTAATAAGGAGTCAATTTTGTCGAGCCCGTTTCACATGAATGTTAAACTCACTGAGACAGAGCATCTTACGAAAACCATAGACTCTTATCTCAAAGGTCAAGGTTACAGTTAGGGGTAAAAGATCATGTCAGTGCTTGTCTGTACCAAAACTTTAAAATGCAGTGAGCATCTTGTTTATATTTTACACAGATGCTTACCTTTTAAACTTTTCATGCATTGACCAATCTTGTTTTTATTAATATTTGGCATGACTGTTTATCTCAGCGAGACAGAGTGTCGCACACTAACACTAGGCTCCCAGCTCAAAGGTTAAGGTCACAGTAAGGAATCAATGGTCATGTCATAGCTTGTCCAGCCCATAACTTTGACATTCACCGAACAATAGTGGTTATATAAAGCTGACTCAACGAGACAGAGTTTCACTAACAAATCCCTGGTTTCCATTTCAAATCTCAAGACAACAGTTAAAGGCCGTGCCAGAGATTGTCCAGCCATTAAATTTGATAAACATTTAGCAATCTTAATATTACATATTATATTTGACATGAATATGAACCGCAGTAAGACGAAATGCCACGCGCAAACCCAGGTTCCTATCTCATCTTACAATGTCGCTGTTGAAGGTCAAAGTTTATGTCATATTTTGTCTCGCCAATAACTTTGAAATGCATTCAGCAATCTTGTTGATATTTTGCGTTAATGTTAACCTCATGGAGTTGCGCAAACCCCAGTTCCTATAGATCAAAGTTCACAGTCTCAGTGGCAGGTCAGAGGTGACTTATAGTAGTCACACTGACCATCAGCGTATGTCCGTCCATCTCATTCTGCTGTCTTGACACTACCATAGCCATTAATATGAACTAAGGCACTGCCTGTCTCGGAATCGACAACCGAAAACTAAAACTACAGTAAACAATGGCTGCTCATTAACATTCTGTTGGTATCTTCTTTAAAAAAAACATTTTTTATGTCAGCATTTTAGCAAATGAATATAACTAAAAACTAATTTCATTCTGTTGTAATGTTTTATTTTATATTACAGTTTATGGATATGGTGAACATAATTCACCGAGTCCAATCGTTCACTATAGGTCCCAGGAGGAGAACGCATGGATAGACCGCTTTTTCAGGAGGGGATTGGGTACTGAGGTAAGTAAATTGTCTCGCATTTCTTTGATAATGCATTTATCAGATAAAGACATTACCTATGCTGATCTCCTATATTTACTCTAAACAATGGTCATCTCACATTTGCCCAACGTTCGGTATCTTCTGAGAACATTCTCCACAACTGCACTAGAAAATCGCAAAAAATGACAAAATCACTCTTTGAAAGCCAATATTTTGATAATTAAGCAAAGTTCTGAGCATTTGTTTCGTTCTAAAGATTCGTTTAACACTTGTCTTCATATGTCATAAGCCTCCACTATTTTAAAGTCATTTTAGGAGGATTTAGACCACAAGTTAGAAAATTTTCAAAATGAACGCATGGATAGAAGTTTTCATCAATTTTCCAAATGAACGCATGGGCAGGAGGCATTTTAGAAATCTACGTTTTTTTCGTGAATATCTCATATAAAATCTAAAATTTGACCGCAGTATTCCAAATACTATATCGAAATGACTAAAACATTACTTATAATGATATATAGACTATTTCCATTTTCATATTTTATTAAAATAATGCTGATAAGTAAAGTTAATAGGTTGAATTTGATAGCAAATTAATGCACAATATTTACGACTTCGCTACGTCCGTTGACCAGCTCTTGTTCCTCGTACAGTATAAAAAGCGTTCAGTTCAATGTAAAAACCTCACACGCAAGAGAAACCGAGCACCTATACGTAGTAATATTTTCTGGACGAATTATGGGTCATAACTTATAAGTACTATTTAACTATTACTTGATGACCTTTACAACGCACATCTATTCAGACCCAAAAGAATAATGGGCCCGGCTTCAAATAGACGTTTACAGCGAATGTTGAGTATCACGTGGCCCGGCTTCAAATATAGATTGTTAGCGAACGTTAAGTACCAGCTCAAGCTATATATAAATGAGTATATAAATAGATAGATCAATATATAGAGTATAGATATATATAAAGTATATAAATAGATCGATGAGTTGGTGTTTTCTTTTAATCAAAATATATGGGATTGGAAAGTTTATTGTTGTAAGCAGTTATAGAAAGAGTGTACATGTAGTAAGAGACATTTTCAGATGGTTATTCTTGGCAGTTATTGAAGTTTCTGTTTTGTTTACAAATATTGGCGATCACGTGACTTTATTTTGGCGCGTTAATGTGACCTCTATATGATGGTTATTTGTTTACAAATGTTTCTGATGTTAAAATTGACAGTTCTAGTGGGTTACTGTTTAACAAGGAGAAGGTGATTTCGTGTCTATAAAGTAAATAATGATTGTATAACCATTTTGTAGGTCTTTTTGTGTTGTTCAGAATAATTTGGTTTGAGGTGGTATGGCAGTGTGACTCCCCCCCCCCCCCCCCCCCCCCCCCCCACAACCCTTAACCCTTTGGCTTACGGGATCAAGAGGCTGCTTCTGAATATAGATCGTTTGTATAGATTTTCATCCTCAAAGTACAACAAGAGTGCCAAACTAACACAAAATACGCCCGTCAAAATGCTGATCCTCAAAGTTGCGTAACGATCCAATGAAAATTATTCGATTTGGAGAGCAGATACCGCTAATTCAATTTTTGGACAATTTAAGGGCCATAATTCAGGAGTGCCTGGGGGGATTTGGCAGGTTATAGAACTTGGTCGAGATATTATGCCCACCAACATATTCACCAAGTTTGATAAAGACCGGATGAAAACTCTTTGACTTAGAGAGCTGAAACAGTAATTTTGGACAATTCAAGGGCCATAATTCAGGAGTGCCAGCGGGGATTTGGCTGGTTATAGAACTTGGTCGAGATATTATGCCCACCAACATATTCACCAAGTTTGATAAAGACCGGATGAAAACTCTTTGACTTAGAGAGCGTAAACCCTTATTTTGGACAATTAAAGGGCCATAATTCAGGAGTGCATTGGGGGATTTTGCTGGTTATAGAACTTGGTCCAGATATTATGCCCACCAACATATTCACCAAGTTTGATAAAGACAGGACAAAAACTCTTTGACTAAGAGAGCGGAAACCCAAATTTTGGACAATTAAAGGGCCATAATTCAGGAGTGCCTGGGGGGGATTTGGCTGGTTATAGAACTTGGTCGAGACATTATGCATACCAACATATTCACCAAGTTTGATAAAGACCTAATGAAAACTCTTTGACTTAGAGAGCGGAAACCCTGTTGACGCCGCCCGCCCGCCAACCCGCCCGCCCGCCGCAGGTGTTCCCATAATACGTCCCGTTTTTCAAACGGGCGTATAAAAATTACCATGTACGTGGTAGGACAATTTTGAAAGGTACTGTTGAGTTTAAATAGAGCAAATTCATTGTAATGTGGTTAATGCTATGATAATTTTTAACTTCCTGGCAACTCCTTCATGGAAATTAAATTTTGTTGTAACTGTTCACAAAGTGCAAGGTCTAACAGTTATTATGAGATGTCAGAAGTTTCGTTTGCATGATAAATAATTCCAAGTTAATCTCGAAAACTATATATGCCCTATGGTATCGCTTATTATCAATACGAAACTAGAGACTGATCTAAATAATATTTTAGCAATTCAGAATAAAATATTGTAAAATATAACGGTCAAAAAGTCGATTACATGTGGGATATTCACGATAAAAATGGATTTCTAAAATGCCTCCTGTCCATGCGTTCATTAGGAAAATTGATGAAAACTTCTACCCATGCGTTCATTTTGAAAATTTTCTAACTTGTGGTCTAAATCCTCCTAAAACGACTTTTAAATGGTGGAGGCTTATGACATATGAAGACAAGTGTAAAACGAATCTTTAGAACGAAACAAATGCTTAGAACTTTGCTTAATTATAAAAATATTGGCTTTTAAAGAGTGATTTTGCCATTTTTTGCGATTTTCTAGTGCAGTTGTGGAGAATGTTCTCAGAAGATACCGAACGTTGGGCAAATGTGAGATGACCATTGTTTAGAGTAAATATAGGAGATCAGCATAGATAATGTCTTTATCTGATATATGCATTATCAAAGAAATGCGAGGCGATTTACTTACCACAGTACCCAAATCCCTCCTGAAAAAGCGGTCTATCCATGCGTTCTCCTCCTGGGACCTATAGTGAACGATTGGACTCGGTGTAATTGATACTTTAGAAGCATTAGATATAAAATTCTGTATTCATATACTATTATGTATACTGACCGCAAATAAAAAGTTACCACTTTTACCGTTTGCATTGATGTATTGAAACTATTCAGTATCGCGAAATAGCACTAGTACATTCTCGCAATTTTGGGTAACTCACTGTCATCAGGTTTTTTCTGCTGAATTTACTTAACAATTGAAAGTTTCCAATGTTTTCTTTTAAGATAAACTCTGGCGTTTATTTTCTCAACCTTTGAAAATGGAAAAAATCAACAAAATGGAAACCAGGTAACTTGAAATTGACAGAATGGTGGCAACAAAGTAATTGTTTCAAATTTCATGATAAGTAGAAATTCCTATAAATCCATTCAAATTTAATCAATTACTTACAGCCGTTAGTTATTATCAAAGTAATTATCAAAGTGTTAACTTTCTATTGACAAGGAGTATATATACACTGTATGGTAAACCCCCTCATTTAGACCACACTGATATTAAGACCACCTTCATAGTAAGTATCCTATTTTATAGTTTTGATATACCTCCCCAAAATATAGGACCACTCAACTATAATAACCACTGTTTCCCAGTCCCAAAGGCGGTCTTAGCATTAAGTGGTGATAATTGCCACTATAAAGTAAATTCTAATAATTCTTGGTATTGCACAAAGATTTATTTCACAAATTAAATTTAAAAAATCGAAGTTACCTTGAACAACTGTAAAATCAGTCACATTTGAATAACCAGTCAATAATCCTATGCTATTCATTAGTAAATATACCTTTGTAAAATCAAATAAACCATGTTAGAATTAACCCCTTTCTCTATATATATGCAACATTTTATTGAAGATCCTGGTCAGGCAGAACACACATGCCATGTAATCAGGATCTACACTGTTGCTTTCTGGTCAGAAATAACCTAATAAATCATTAAACAAACAGTTTGATATCTTTTTAGTTCATATCTAATTGAAGCTATACTGGTATTAACCCTTTACTTGACAGATCTATACACCTTTATTGAAAATTAAACAGTGTAGAATTTGATCAGCGGGCACAGTTTTCCCATCTGATCATGATCTGATCACGATCTACACTGTCCGCATTCTTATATATGTATTATTTCTAACCAAAATGAAAACAGTGAAGGTCCTAAGGACGGTCAGACATTACAAATGTGCGAAATAATCGAGATCTACACTAGTCACACATGCAATAAAATGCATACATATTGAAGTCAAGAGTTATGATAGTGATTAATATTGTACTGCATCCGAGGCCTTGGAGGCATAATTTTGCCAACAATGCTGACACATAACTACAAAAAATGTGTCCAATGCAATGATCAAAAACATAATCCATCTACTGAAAGCCAAAAGCGGTCATCAGCCTTTTTAGCTCACCTGAGCACTTGTGCTCATGGTGAGCTTTTAGGATCGCCCTGTGTCCGTCGTGCGTCGTCAATTTTTGCTTTAAACAACATCTCCTCTTAAAGCCCTGGGCCAAAGTTGATGAAACTTGCCACGGATGTTCCTTGCATGAAGCTCTTCCAAAGTTGTTCAAAGAAATCAATTCCATGCAGAACTCTGGTTGCCATGGCAACCGAAAGGAAAAACTTTAAAAATCTTCTTGTCTGAAACCACAAGGCCTAGAGCTTAGATATTTGGCATTTAGCACCCTCTAGTTGAACTCTACAAAGATTGTTCAAATTATTTCCCTGGGGTCAAAATTGGCACCGCCCCAGGGGTAACTTCATTTTATATAGACTTATATAGGAAAAACTTTAAAAATCTTCTTGTCTGAAACCACAAGGCCTAGAGCTTAGATATTTGGCATTTAGAATCCTCTAGTGGAACTCTACAAAGATTGTTCAAATTATTTCCCTGGGGTCAAAATTGGCCCCGCCCCAGGGGTCACTTCATTTTACATAGACTTATATAGGAAAAAACTTTAAAAATCTTCTTGTCTGAAACCATAAGGCCTAGAGCTTAGATATTTGGCATTTAGCACCCTCTAGTGGAACTCTACAAATATTGTTCAAATTATTTCCCTGGGGTCAAAATTGGCCCCGCCCCAGGGGTCACTTCATTTTATATAGACTTATATAGGAAAAACTTTAAAAATCTTCTTGTCTGAAACCACAAGGCCTAGAGCTTAGATATTTGACATTTAGCACCCTCTAGTGGAACTCTACAAAGATTGTTCAAATTATTTCCCTGGGGTCAAAATTGGCCCCGCCCCAGGGGTCACTTCATTTTACATAGACTTATATAGGAAAAACTTTAAAAATCTTCTTGTCTGAAACCACAAGGCCTAGAGCTTAGATATTTGGCATTTAGCACCCTCGAGTTGAACTCTACAAAGATTGTTCAAATTATTTCCCTGGGGTCAAAATTGGCACCGCCCCAGGGGTAACTTCATTTTATATAGACTTATATAGGAAAAACTTTAAAAATCTTCTTGTCTGAAACAACAAGGCCTAGAGCTTAGATATTTGGCATTTAGAATCCTCTAGTGGAACTCTACAAAGATTGTTCAAATTATTTCCCTGGGGTCAAAATTGGCCCCGCCCCAGGGGTCACTTCATTTTATATAGACTTATATAGGAAAAACTTTAAAAATCTTCTTGTCTGAAACCATAAGGCCTAGAGCTTAGATATTTGGCATTTAGCACCCTCTAGTGGAACTCTACAAATATTGTTCAAATTATTTCACTGGGGTCAAAATTGGCCCCGCCCCAGGGGTCACTTCATTTTATATAGACTTATATAGGAAAAACTTTAAAAATCTTCTTGTCTGAAACCACAAGGCCTAGAGCTTAGATATTTGGCATTTAGCACCCTCTAGTGGAACTCTACAAAGATTGTTCAAATTATTTCCCTGGGGTCAAAATTGGCCCCGCCCCAGGGGTCACTTCATTTTACATAGACTTATATAGGAAAAACTTTAAAAATCTTCTTGTCTGAAACCATAAGGCCTAGAGCTTAGATATTTGGCATTTAGCACCCTCTAGTGGAACTCTACAAAGATTGTTCAAATTATTTCCCTGGGGTCAAAATTGGCCCCGCCCCAGGGGTCACTTCATTTTACATAGACTTATATAGGAAATCTTTAAAATGCTTCTTCTCACAAACCACAATGCGTACAGCTTAGATATTTTGTAAGTAGCATTGTCTAATGGATGTCTACTAAATTTGTTCAAATTATGTCCCCTGGGCCAAAATCTGCCACGCCCTAGGGTTCTCTTGGTTTACATATAGGTATATAGGAAAAACATGAAAAATCATTTTTCTCCAAAACTAATAGGACTAGATCTTAGATATTTGGTGCTGAGTATTGTGTAGAGACCCTTTATCAACTTTGTTTAAAAGTTGGCCCTGGGGTCAAAATTGTCCCTGCCCCGGGGGCCCTTAATATGTGAAAAAGGCAAACTTTAAAAATCTTTCTACTTGAAACCTCAATGCCTAAAGCTTAGATATTTGGTATGTAGCATTGTCTAGTGGATGTCTACCAAGTCTGTTCAAATTATGTCCCCTGGGCCGAAATTGGCGACACCCCAGGGTTCTTTTAGTTTACATTGATTTATATAGGAAAACATGAAAAATCATTATTCTCCGAAAATAATAGGACTAGACCTTAGATATTTGGTGTTGAGTATTGTGGAGAGACCCTTTACCAACATTGTTTAAATGTTGGCCCTGGGGTCAATATTGGCCCTGCCACGGAGGCCCTTAATATGTACAAAAGGCAATTTTAAAAAATCTTCTTACTGGAAACCTCAATGCCTTAAGCTTAGATATTTGGTATGTAGCATTGTCTAGTGGATATCTACCAAGTATGTTCAAATTATGTCCCCTGGGCCAAAATTGGCCACGCCCCAGGGTTCTCTTAGTTTACATTGATTTATATAGGAAAACATAAATAATCATTTTTCTCTGAAACTAATGCGACTAGACCTTAGATATTTCGTGTTGAGTATTGTGAAGAGATCCTTTACCAGCATTATTTAAATGTAGGCCCTGGGGTAAAGCTGAGAGTACTTTTGTGCTCAGGTGAGCGCTATAGGGCCATCATGGCCCTCTTGTTTCTTGTGCCAATGACCCATTCTGGCTTTTAATAGATGGTACGTAAAAATAACCATTAGTAAAAATATGGAAAATAAAATTTTTGTCGACAGAACTCCGTACATCTTAAACAATTAATGTGTCCTATGTATGCAATGCTTAAGAACATATGCAAAAATAACAATTTTGTCAACATTACTTACACATTACTCATACAAAAATGCATCCAAGAACATATGCAAAGTTAACAGTTTTGTCAACATTACTGACACATAACTCATACAAAAAATGAGTACTAGGGATGCAATACTCAAGAGCATATGTAAAAATAACAATTATGTCTTCATAAATCTCTCATACATGTAACTCATACAAAAAACACATCCTATGGATGTAATGGTCAAGAACATATGTAAAAGTAACAATTTTGTCTACATTACTCATAGCATAAATGCATCCTATAGATGCAATGCTGTATGATCAGGATCTAAACTGTTCGCTTGTTAGCTCACCTGAGCACGAAGTGCTCATGGCGAGCTTTTGTGATCGCCTGATGTCCGTCGTCCGTCCGTGCGTCGTCAACTTTTTCTTCAAACGACTTCTCCTGAACTCCTGGGCCAATCTTGCTGAAACTTAGCAGGAATGTTACTTGCATGAAGCTTTACCAAAATTGTTCAAATGGTTCCAGTCCATTGCCTATCTAGGTCACAGAGGATAAAAATAGATTTTGAACATGAAATTTTTAAAAAAATCTTCTTCTCTGAAACCGTAAGGCCTAGAACTTTGATATTTGGTGTGTAGCATCACCTAGTGGTCCTCTACCAAGATTGTTCAAATTATAGCCCTGGGGTCAAAATTGGCCCCGCCCGGGTGGGGTCATGTGTTTTCCTTATAAATATATAGCAAAAACTTAAAAAATCTTCTTCTCCAAAACCGCAATGGCTAGAAGTTAGATATTTGGCATGAAACATTGTCTTATTGACCTCTAACAAAGTTGTTCAAATTATGGCCCTGGGGTCAAAATTTGCCCCGCCCCAGAGGTCATGGGTTTTCCTTATATCAATATATAGCAAAAACTTAAAAAATCTTCTTCTCTGAAACTGTAAGGCCTAGAACTTTGATATTTGGTGTGTAGCATCACCTAGTGGTCCTCTACTAAGATTGTTAAAATTATAGCCCTGTGTTCAAAATTTGCCCCGCCCCAGAGGTCATGGGTTTTCCTTATATCAATATATAGCAAAAACTTAAAAAATCTTCTTCTCCGAAACCGCAATGGCCAGAGGTTAGATATTTGGCATGAAACATTGCCTAATGAACCTCTTACAAAGTTGTTCAAATTATGGCCCTGGGGTCAAAATTGACCCCGCCCCAGAGGTCATGGGTTTTCCTTATATCAGTTTATAGCAAAAACTTAAAACATCTTCTTTTCCGAAACCGCAATGGCCAGAGGTTAGATATTTGGCATGAAACATTGTCTAATAGACCTCTAACAAAGTTGTTCAAATTATGGCCCTGGGGTCAAAATTTGCCCCGCCCCAGAGGTCATGGGTTTTCCTTATATCAATATATTGCAAAAACTTAAAAAATCTTCTCCGAAACCGCAATGGCCAGAGGTTAGATATTTGGCATGAACATTGTCTAATGGACCTCTAACAAAGTTGTTCAAATTATGGCCCTGGGATTAAAATTTGCCCCGCCCCAGAGGTATCAATATATAGCAAAAACTTAAAAAATCTTCTTCTCCAAAACCGCAATGGCTAGAGGTTAGATATTTGGCATGAAACATTGTCTAGTGGACCTCTAACAAAGTTGCTCAAATTATGGCCCTTGGGTCAAAATTGGCCCCGCCACAGGGGTCGCCCATTTTACATAGAATTATATATATCTTGTAAAAGTCTTCTTCTCTGGAACCATAACACATAGAGCTTAGAATTTTTACATGTAACATCATATTGTGGACCTTTACCACGTTTATACATATCATGACCCCAGGCTCGAATTGGCCCCACCCAGGGGCTTATCAATTTTTACATAGAGCTAAATAGTAAGAACTGAAGACATGTAGAATGTTTGCCAGTGTCAAACTACACCCCTTGTTCTCTGAAACTAATGCGACTAGACCTTAGATATTTCGTGTTGAGTTTTGTAAAGAGACCCTTTACCAGCATTATTTAAATGTTGGCCCTGGGGTAAAGCTGAAAGTACGTTTGTACTCAGGTGAGCGATACAGGGCCATCATGGCCCTCTTGTTTATTCATTAGGTTATTTCTGATCAAATTGCGACCAGTGCAGATCCTGATCAGATGACACTGATGTGCCAGCTGATCTGGATCTACACTGGTCTCACATGCGTATTTATGGAGGAAAGGGTTAAAAAACAGAGAAATACCATTTTTTTTACATTTTCACAAATTTGTTTTCTATCTGTTCAGAAGCACTTAACTAAGATACCCCTCTTTCTGTACCAATCAGATGGTACATAGTGAGCGTGTGATTTTTTGTAGTATTTCGAATTGTCATTTTATTCTACTCTTCCACACACACACACATTCTTGGAGACTGAATTCTTCATTTAATATCTTTCAGAGCATTACAAGTTTTCCAATTAAACTTAAACAAAGCATTATGTGGGCATTTTGCAAAGTAAGTTTTTAAATATATATGTGTAGACAGTCTGTGGTTCAATCTGTCAGTCTGTGGTGCTATGTTGTCAAACAATTGCAGTGGAAGATCTGGTCACATAAAAAACAATTCAACAGCAAAATAATGAGAATCCTGGGCTAGAAGTCACATTCTTCAAAGAAGACCTTGGATGTTCATCAACAACTTAATGTTTTCACAGCATCGCCCAAAAAAGTTGCTGAGTAGTTGTTTGGCTCTTTCCAACCACTTGTGAGAATTAATGATACATTACCCATTAATTCATTTAGTTTTTGCAGATTTTCCACGTTGACACAGAAAACTATCAAAATATAAACGCTTTGTATGTTCCAACTTGTGATGAAGAATTCAAATACAGTGGAGGTGTGTCAAATCATGCCGCAGACAGCTGAAGTTGCAGACTGGCTGAAAGAGTAAAATATTAATATTAATGATGGACCACATTTATGTAAGTTTTAACACTGAATAACCTTCACCTGTATTGCACATACAGAAATACAAATACAACTTTTAAAATAAAAGATCTATCATTGAAAAATTATTCAGATACAATGGTATTTAGAATGGTGAAAGATTTGAGATGTGTTAAGGAAATTTATGAGCTACAATACTATGTTTATTATTAATAAAAGAATTTTAATAAAAATAAAACCATCAACCTACAAGAGTACTTTTGTTTGCATGGTGCCAGTCTTTGAATCAGACACTTCATTGTGATACTGCTGTCAAAGCTGCACTAACCCATGATTGACTGTGTCATCTTTCTAGCATCACCTGGACCTAAAAAATGACAGGAAGAGTTGAGAAATTATTCATCTTGTAAACATTATATTTAACATTTTACTCCAGATATTATGCGTTTTATCACATGGGCTACCAGTATAGATCCAGATCAGCTACCACATCTGTGTCATATGATCTGGATCTAAACTGTTAACGATTTGTCAGAAATAACCTGAAGAATCTAAATGCAATTAAGTTGTTACGTTCTGATCAGACTTAAGGTTACGTTCTGATCAGACTCAGGTTTAAGATCTAGTCCATATCTGATAGCTTTCATTTGGGTATGGAAAACATTTGGGTTGTTTAAAGTGTTTGAAGCCCAGTGGCTTCACTTTTGAAGCCCAGTGTCTTCACTTGGGTATGTAAAATAGTTAGATTTTTTAAAATGATATAATGAAAGAAAAAGAAAGTATAGTCTGAATTATTTGAACAAGAAATACCTGGGAATGGCATGAACTATTCTCCCCAAAATACCAAAGAAATTTCAGAACACCAAAATTAATAAAGATATGACAAAATAGTGGTTCATTAACCCTTTAATAAACATTTCCTCCAAATGTGGTAAACACGGCTATGCCATGCATGAACTTTAAATTTGCCACAAGATATTAATAAAACATCAAATGCCGGTATTGAAGAATTTCACTTTTCCTGAACACCACTTCTTTAAATATGTACTATTACCAGTATATTAATCTAAAACTTTTATAAAAAGGAAAGAAATTTAAACCCACATCAATAAAAATATTAAAGGATCATTCAAAGACATTCCCAAATACATGTTGTTATTTTTAAAAATCATCACTTGCAATGGTTTAGTGCACTTAAACCCTTTTCTCCGTAGATATGCTTTTTATCATGAGCAAAAAATTAGAGTCAAATCAGCCTGCAAAAGTTAAAATGTATACAGTCTGGATCTACAATGTTTGCTTCTTTATGTAAAGGATCTAAAAGCAAACAGTGAAGATCCACAACTGCATCAAAAACTGTTCGTGTTAATCCTTTTAATACTCCATAGATACAATTCTATTACATGGGCAATTGTGTAGATCTAGATCAGATGGCATATTTGCGATCATGTTTTGCACTTTTCATTTTAAAATTTATTAGTTATTTCTGACCGAGATGTCACCAGTGTAGATCCTGATCAGGTTGCATGAATTTGTCAGCTGATCTTGATCGATACTGGTTGCATACAAATTAAATTGTGTATACCTGGTATATGGAGAAAAGCATCAAGTTCTTGCAGCAATTAATCACTGGGAATCACAACTTCGCCCTGCCTTCAACTTCAAAATTTACAGTAGCAAGTGCTTGTAAAAAAATTATTTCTTTGGGAAAAAGATTTGTCATTACAACCTTTTGATTGAATTCGGAATTTTATCATAGTTAGAAACTCAATTTGATAATGGTAAATCAAGTTAAATAACTTTACGGTCTTTCTTCTGTAAAATAAAGGAATATGCATATCAGGAATAGATCGTTAAAATCTAGAATCTCAACGCTATCTATGGTACATTATGGGTGAAGCCAAATACTAAAATTCAGGCTATCGCGGAAAGTCTGTAACAGAAAATTCCGTAAATCAATCTAATTAATAGTTAGTAATTAATTTTTATGCCACTGCAAAATGTGATTTTTAAATAATTATTAGATATAATTATATATACTGTATATGTGGTTATTTCTGCGGTGGCTTTATTTCTGCTATTTCTGCGGTTAAATAAATGACCGCAAATTTAAAATCTGCAGAATATTTATCCCTTTGTGAACTTGATAACGGTCACAGTGCATTCTACATTTTGACTTGATAAATGTGTAAAGTAATAACGAACGACGACACACTTTTTTAACGGGTTGCATACAAAAATAGATGAAATGGGCTATGTACAACAGTTAAACATGCTTTATTAAACAATATTTGAATAAACAATTACGTTCAGATTTTCCATTTGCAGCTGATTGGTAACTCAAACATAATAAATGTACATGTATTAGTACATGTATTAGCTTTTACTAAATTTATATAAGTATGTATGGCAATGGCATCGATCTTTATATTTCCACTTTCTAAAGAGACTGCATAATTTTAGTCCGGTTATGAAAGAACTTGATGCCGCAGAAATAAAAACACCCATGAATTTTAACAAAACTGCAGGATTTGGAGCCTGCAGAAATAACCACTTATACGGTAGATATTTTCTTAAATATTTGGGTAACAGTTTTGGGGCCATTTGTCATTTTGACAAAAAGTTTCCAAACATACTCCTTTTTACGCATGTGTGACCAGTGTAGATCCAGATCAACCGGCACATCCGTGCCATCTCATGAGGATCTGCACAGGTCACATTTTCGTGAGAAATAACCTAATGAATAAAAAAGCGAACAGTTAAGATCCTGATCAGATGGCACAGATATGTCGGCCGATCTGGATGTAAACTGTTCGCGCACACAATAATGGTGTAACTATGAAGGAAAGGGTTAAAACACAGCTTTGTTGTGCAAACAATTCAAACTTAAAGTGCGAGTATTCAGTTATTCATTGCTAATTCTTTCCTTGGAAAACACGGCTTGGCCGTGCCCGCTTTTAAATTGTTACAGTTGCCAAATGGTTCCTGTTGCAAGTAATTGTTGAAATTAATCTGCAATCAGGGCTGGACAAATTTTGTTTTTTTGTAACTAGTCCAGAACTAGCTGGGTAAACATTTCAGCTAGTCCCACTTTTGCGCAAATAAGCAAATTCTGATTGGTCAGTATTAACAGTAAAGAAAGAAACAGGAAATTCAAGAGGAAGCGTAACATGAGGGCTTGATAATGTTAAAATAGATCTCAAAACATGTTATTTTGTAATAAACTTACTGCTGTTGTAATATGATATGCATATGGTGCTAAAAGAGAATGGCGCATATCAAATTAACGTTTAAACTAGTCTACACTAAAAAATTGAGCTAGCCAACGGACAAGCAATCAGATATTTTGAGATTGTCCGATACAATTTTCAGCTTGTCCAAGGCGTCGGGCTAGTGGGTTTGTCCAGCCCTGCATAGTCATGTAAAGGAAGGGAAAATTCTGTGCTGTTTGAGTGTTTGTACTGTTTATTAAGGGTAAATTAAAAAAATTACCTCTCCAGTAGTCTAATTTTTCTCCTATTCCAGTTTCATGCTCTTTGAACCAGATTTGTCACGCATCTTTCATATGTATACTTCAAACTGAAATACAAATTACAAAAAACAAATTTTATAAACGATATTATTTGCTCAATGCATGCATATACCTTCCGATGACTTATTTTATTTTCTTAGTGACAGACTTCCTTAAAGTCGCCGGACTGTCGGACCTGTCCGGTAAAATTTGGACTGGTCTGATGTGATTTCCAATGTTGTAGGACCGAATGTCCGGCAAGCAAAAATTTGATCAGCATATCACAATTTCACTCGCTAAATTACAATTTTACTTGCTGTTTTGATTCGAGACTGTTCCGAGGGAAATGAGTGAGGATATCCGAATGAAATGTTTTACGTATTCGTCATAATGACAATTTGTACCAATGAAAAAAAACAAAAACACCCTGAATACTGTGTTTTGCTTTTTTAATCTGTTAAATGTTTCGGTCAGACAGAAATTGTTTCGGTCAGACAGATTTTCACATCTTGTCTGACCTCATGTCTGACACTTTTTACAACTTTCGGGAATTTATACCAATTAATTAATGGTCAACACGGCTTCACCATGCAACACATTTGAACTTGTAACAGTTACTTGTTTGACAGAGCAGAGGTGTAGAATTCCACTCGACCGCTCGCCGTGGCGAGTAAATGATCCGTTGGGTCGAGCGAAGCGGCCGAAACACTCGACCCGCCGGGCGAGTAAATTTTTCAGCAAAGCACGTGTTTTCTTCAAAAAAATGAAATATTTTCACTTTGTTTACAAAATACAATTCGATTTCTGGAATTTCGGTCGATTTCCAGTGTATTCGGAATCCTTCTAATGTAAAGGTGCAGCGATTTATTTTTATCCTCATTGGGTTTCCCAAATCAGAACGAGGCTGCAAGTGCACATCTTTTCCCGCTGTATGTCAAAAATTATGTAGAAACAAATGAAGATAACGTTTTTTTACACAAGATACGGGTGATGATGAAAAGTGAGAGAGCGAGCGAGACAGTAAGAAAGAGATAGAACGAAAAGAAATTTAGAAAAACAAAAATTGCAACAGAAAGAGTATTTTATTTAAAATGTAAGGGCGAATGTACTTTCTGTAAGGGCGAGTGCACTTACTCATTCACTCGACCTGCAGGGCGGGTGGGTCAAAGAAAATTTCTACACCTCTGTAAGAGCAATTATTCCTAAAATCTGAAATAAATAATGAGTGGTAAACACGAAGCCGCCGTGCTTCCTATTTAAATCATTCTACACTATGCCTCATTTTTTTATGAAATGTAGCTCTAATAATTTTTATTTGTAATTGTTGTAAATGAAGCATAATTCAGATAGCATTTGGTAAACACAGCTTTGCTCTTAGATTCTTATTTTTTATATGTTTGTGTGCTTTTGCATGCAACATTGTTAAGCCGATAAGTGGGTTGGAGTCTTTTCACCAAGACAACTTGTACTTGTTTTGTGATATGAGAACCTGTTGGGGCAAGTGTGAGGTTGTTGCACCCTAGAACCTGGTTTAAACCCCCAGTGGCAATTTGATTTGCCACTGACCGTTCCAAGGCGGTAACCCCTCGGGTTCTCATTTTTGTTTATTGTAAGTGGTGTCTTTTTTGAAACTGATCATTTTATTAACCATGCTCTCTCCCCTTCTCTTCTTCTTGACTGTGTGGGGAGGCTGTTTTTTCTGAATGTGGCGATTCCTGATATGCATATTTCACCTTTTTACAGAAAGAGTATTTTATTTAAAATGTAAGGGTGAGTGTACTTTCTGTAAGGGGGAGTGCACTTTCTCATTCACTCGACCTGCAGGGCGAGTGGGTCAAAGAAAATTTCTACACCTCTGCAGAGCAATTATTCCTAAAATCTGAAATAAATAAGTGGTAAACACGGCTTCGCCGTGCTTCCTATTTAAATCATTCTACACTATGCCTCATTTTTTATGAAATAAAGATTTAGCTCTAAAAAATTTTATTTGTTGTAAATGAAGCATTATTCAGATAGCATTTGGTAAACACAGCTTTACCATGCCTCAAATTTCAACTTATATTAGCAGAGTCTGCCATATCTGCGAACCTTGGGTTCGAGTCCTTATCATGAATACACATCTTCCAATGCCATTAGCTGTTCAGATTTCATTTTACCAGTTCTGTCCAGTCTACAATATCCAGAGTTAATTCAACGCAATACCTAATCGCTTTCCCACACCATATTAAAACGAAAGCAATCGATATTACTATCTAAACTGCAATGTTAAACTTACTGTTCTTGTTGATGATTGCTGTAAAAAAAAAAAATAAAAGCGTCGTAAATTTCCAATGTTTAGAATGTTGGGGAAACCGGTGTAATTGTCACTTTATCACTCTGTATTTTAATTAATTAACCAAAATTCAAACAACTACCGTAATGCGCATCGCTACGGTGGAGTCTACTGTTAGACCCTTACTCTGTGACAATATTAGGTTTTAATCAATGTAAAACTTATTTACCTTAATTTTTTGGCAAGTTTAATCTTAATTGTTATCTAACATATGGAAGAAGAACTTCTGAAAATGTGAATCGAGAAACAAAACGGCGGCTTTTCAGTTTTTAAATCCGGAAGTAAGCACAAAAGACTATGTCACCCGGATGAAAGTCACATGGTCCAATCAGAAGCCTTATTTTGCGACACGGTTTCAAAGTTTCAAGGTACTCCTTTTTGCTCATGCGCAATACCGTAATCGAAATCGTAGGGTCGATTCCGTATTACCAGTATCATCAGACATGAAATTGAAGGTGTGTTGTGCATAATATTCCCCATTCCATCATTGTCGTTTCCAATGTCATGCACTTTAGTCAAATAAGTCTTTGCCAAAATTGTGTTTACATTGCTTTCTTCACAACGGGCTCGACATATTGCCCTAAAGGGAACTAGTTACATCGGTAATTTACTTGTGTTTATTTCATAAAGTTCTATTCTAGCTCTCAATGTGCTTTCAGATTCACAACTGGTTTGCGACAAAAACCAATACAACGAAGGTTATTCTAGAAAGTGCCAAGATTGCACAAATGTATGCAGCCGTACAATGGTCAAGCTTTCTTGTATTGGGTACTGTCCATGTGAGTATTGCAGTTGCCAGTTTGTTTGTACAATATAGTGCTTTTAATCACTAACTCTGAATGCTACAGAACGTTGTACAAAAAATTGTCATGCAAATGTAGTTTAATTCCGTAGTGCCGGTAAGAAGCATCCGTTGCCAGATGAATTAATCTGACATATCAGCACTGTTAGTACTATAGAATATTTCTTAACCTTCTGAATGATCATATCTTAAATTATGTCCAGATTGGCACATGGAGTCTCCTCCGTAAGAAAAAGACAGATAGCAGATTTGTTAAAAGTGAGCCAATAATTATAGCATTAATTTTACTTTTTATGATTATAAGCAACAGTAAAGTGTTTTCCACAGAAATAACTTACGGAAACTTAAACGATTGTGTGATTCTATATTTTGACTCATTTTTTTTATAAAGAATAAACCTTTTTCTGTTGTAGATTTCAAATACCCTTCAGCAGCCACAGAAGCGCCTACAGAAGTGCTGACAGCAGCAAATCGGTATAAAACTGAAGATCACAAGGATGTGGTCATAGTGGCGATAATTTCTGCCATCGTTCTTACTGTGCTAATCTGTGGAGTTATACTGTATAAAAAAGGCCTTCCATGGGTTAGACGGAAGTGTAGACCAGGCGATGGAGAAGCATCAGAGGAAATTCCGCTGCGTCCTGCAAAGCAATTTGGTCCACAAGAATCGGAGAAAGTTTCGGTGGAAGAAACAAATGAAGCTAATCATGTAAAGTTAACGTTATTATGTATTCTTCTGCAACCCTGAAAACAAATACATCGAGGTTTCTATTAAAAATATATGTCGAGCTTTTCTACTCATTAAGTCGTCGGCGTATGCCTCGGCGTCGCTGTCCCGTTTTGATTTAAGTTTGCGTGCAACCTACTTATATCTTACAAACTATTAAGCTACAGCTTTTTAACTTGGCACAATTGTTCACCATCATACCCCGAGTGTGTACGCCAAGAACTATAACTCTTACTTTCATTTTGATCAAATTATGGTCCTTTTTCGACTTAAAATTTCAGGTTAAATTTTGCGTGCAAGCTAGTTAACAAACTCATAACTTTCATACTACTTACACTTCAGCTTTGCAACTTTGAACACTTGTTCATCATTATATTCCGAGCGTTAATGCCAAGAACCGTAACTCTAACTTTCATTTTGTTTAAATTGTGGCCCTTTTTGACATAGAATTTAAGGTTAAAGTTTGCGTGCAAATTGGTTAAAGCTCAAAACTTTCATACTCCTAAAACTACAGCTTGGAAACTTTGTAAAGTTTGTACACTTTTTTTTATCACACATCAGGTTCATATACAAAGGCCCATAACTCTACCTTGCTTTTTTATTTAAGTTTTGCCCCTTTTCACAGTTTCGACTTAGAAATTATGATTAAAGTTTGCATGTATTCTCATAACTTTAATACCATCTTTATGACAGCTTTGATTCTTTTTATACTCTTCACCATCATAAAATTGGTTTGTTTCTACCATACTTCTAGTTATTGTTTTGGATAAGACCCCTTTTTGTCTTAAACATTTACGGTTAATGGTTAATGATTTCATGCTAGTTCTTTTCTTATAATTATAATGCTATGGCAAAGGTATACTATAATACAGATGGTCTAAACATACTTTGGTAAAAAGTGTTGAATGGTTCGGAGAATGGGGTAGAGGGGTGCAGAGTCAATGATATCTTTGTGCGCTACCCCCCCCCCTCTCCCACCACGTACACAATTTGTGTTGTTTAATGTTTCATTTTATTTGTTTCTAAACTCAAATAACAAACGTTTTATTGTTAGGGCATGATGTGGGATCAGGTACCTATCCTTCACCTCACCCCTAACACCTCCTGTTTTTACTTTTCTTTTTTTCTTTCAACATGTTCAAACATTGTACCCATATTTTGTTTTAATTTTTCATACTATTTATAAGTCTATTGCAAAATGTATAAAGCAAGTGACACATACTTTTAAGACGTTTTAAGTTGTTAAAGGGATGGGCAGTGTGTGGTGTCAAGGTTTTCTGTTTGGGTCGCCTCCCTCCAATATTTTTTGGTAACTTTTCATTTCTAAATTTCTAAACTCAAAACAAAAACTTGTTTGTTGTTATAAGGAAGGGGATAGGAGGTAGGGTTGGGAAGGGAGGTAGGGGATAGGGTTGCGGATTCAGGTATTCTCCACTACTCCCCTCCTCCAATTGTTTTTTTTTCATTATCTTTCAATATACACTAATCAAAATCATTTTGGTGTTATAGCAACGTCTACCCTACAATATTGTGTTACATATAAATATTCTTTTATTTATAAAGCTATAGAAAAGAGCTATACAACAAACGACACTCAAATAATTTGATAACCAGTGTTGCTTGGTCAATGGGCTGGGTATGGGCGTGTGTGTGTTGGTGGGGGATATTTGTTCAGGTGTGTCTGGGTGATGTAACCCCCTAAAACACTTTTTATTTTTCTGATCTCAGACCAACAAATCTTTTTTGAAAAGTAAAGGTTGGGTTGGGGGAGTGGGGGAAGGGGGGTCAGGTACCTATGGTGTTTGGGGAGGAGAAGTATCACTCTACCATTTTTTTATTTTTCGTTTTAATTATTTATAAGGCTTTAGCAAGCTGTATAAAACAAATGACAATAAAATAATTGGATAATTGGTTGTTGAGTGGTTAAAGAGGTAGGCAGTGATTGTGTGTAGAGGGGTGTGGGATCAGGGAAGTATGGGCTGGGTGGTGTAAGCCCTCAAAAAATTGAAAAATAAATGAATTTTATTTTTTATTAACTTGAATCAAGAAACTTTTGTTCATGTGTGTGTGTGGGGGGGGGGGATGGGGGTTGGAGGGGTTCTTATTCAAAACTCCCCCTCCCCTCCGGAAAAAATGGTGGATGATAGAGGTGTTAAGTCATATGCATATTTGAGGTTACCCCTTCCAGAAAAATTAAAAAAAATCATTTTTTTAAGTCCTTAACTAAAACCTACCATAGATTTTTGTTGTGGGCGTGGTGGGGATATAGGTGCTTACCACTATCTGTCCCTCGACTCCATATTTTTTTACATTCTCATTTTTCTATCAAAACTCACACTACTTTTTTGTAGGGGTTTGTGAGGAAGAATCAGATTGAACTCCTGACTTACTCCCCAGTTACTCTCCCAAATTAAAATGTGCTTTATTTCCGACTATTCGAATAGTCGAGCGGACAGTTATTTCCGACTTGTCTGTCGTTAATAAAGAAAAACGCAGGCTTGTGGCGTCAGAAGAAGACATCTAGAAAAATACAACTTAAAAATGATCATAGTGATTCAATGCTTTAACATAACACATACTGTAATGGCAATGGTTTACTCGGACGTGTCACAATAATATTGCCTGCTCTGCCTGTTTTGACAGTTTCTGAATAGTGAACCTTATACTATCACAATTGCAGCTGGAGACAGTAAAATCTTTGTGGAACTCTAGCCGAACGAAGTTTCCTAAACCAGTAGATGGCATTCGAATTATACAGTGAATAGGCTTCTGAGAGCAAATTAACGTTATCAATATTTTGAAAAAGTTCACATATTTCAAATGTTGTCAATATAACGATCTCTTATATAAATAAATAAATACAATTTATTCTAAAATGTAAAGTATCCAGGCAGTTTGTAAAGGACTTAAAAAGTACACACCTTGCAATTTAAACAAGTAGCTTTAAAGCATAAATCTATAAAATGAAACTATTTTATATCAAACTTAAAAACGCTTGTTGTGATTATCATACCTTTTAAATTCATTTAACTCAATTAAGCTTTGATTTGTTTTAATTATGGTTATATTCAATAAGTCATCAAAAATGATACTGTATTATCAGGAACCTGTAGTGGAAGAGCCTCTGCTAAACAACGATGACCGTGAGGACATAACCGGTCTTGACGAGATGGACAACTCGCCAACAGACACTTCTGCAGAACCTGATGAAATGGGCAACTCGCCAACAGACACTTCTACAGTTCCAGATGAAATAGTCGACTCGCCAACAGACACTTTTGCAGAACCAGATGAAATGGCCAAATCGCCAACATACACTTCAACAGAAGCTGATGAAATGGCCAACTCGCCAACAGACACTTCTACAGTTCCAGACGAAATAGCCAACTCGCCAACAGACACTCGTCCAGAACCTGATGAAATGGGCAACTCGCCAACAGACACTTCAACAGATGACGATCCATGTCACAGCCAGCATGTTACAGGAAATGGACGCACATGTATCAGCTTTAAAGAACTTAAAGCAAGTACGAAAATTTTATACATTTTTTACTTAACTATCAAATGTTCATGTATATGATGGACACACACGTGCACGCGCATATGCATGCAGATATGCAAATAACCATTAACAAAAGTAAATTAATTAATAAATATCTGTATGGAACAGAGAAACCCACTTTCTCAAATTAAATCATTAAAATACATTAAAATAGAAAACACTCTTTAACGGGAAAACTTAAAGGTTATCTATTGTGGCCATAAGCAACTGCTGACCTAGATCTGTATTGCTTTTATAGAGGTTTGTACTGTGGTCATAGTCAAGTGTTCAGTCAGATCTATAGTAATTTTTATTGGAAAAATAATGTGACCATATGCGGTTTCTGGGATACATTTATCACGCTTTTTAACGAGAGCTTTGCAATGGTTTACTATATTGTAGCTATACTTGAATTTTGAGGGAATTATGTATTGGTTTTGAAAGGTAAAAATGGTCGACTGGTGAACACAACCTACAATTTAAATTATTTTTTATGACCCAGTCTTTTCAATATAAATCTTTTCAAGATATTAATAATGTTTGAAGCAAACACTATTTAATTTATTGCCATTAATGCCCGCCTAATTAACAATTAGTGGTTTAACACTTTTTCAGAACTTTGGTCACAGTGTAAAATTAAGGCTATGGAAAAGAGACGTTCCCACTTTTAACGAGTTTTTAAACATGTTGTGGTAAAATATCCAAAAAATTGGGGCACACCACTTAAAAAGGTGTCTTCGGTCATATTTTGACATTAAAGTTGTTACTGTATTTGAAATCGGCGTGGGCAGTTTGCATTTCCATTACTGCCCACGAACAGGCTCAATCAAACCGAGTCGGCTATATTTTCATATTTGTGGCTTTCAAAGTTTCCTTTTCATCTATTTAAAAGAACACACAATTTCTATTTTATTTATGTCATAATTTATGGGAGATTTTGTTACACATTCAACAACATAACATAAAATGTAGTGTTATTTTTACCGCGAAATGCATAATATAAATGTTGCCTGCTCATCTTTATGACATTTTTTCAAGAAAAAAAGGTGAAATATGCATATCAGGAATCGCCACATTCAGAAAAAACAGCCTCCCCACACAGTCAAGAAGAAGAGAGGGGGAGAGAGCATGGTTAATAAAATAATCAGTTTCAAAAAAGACACCACTAACAAAAAACAAAAATGAGAACCCGAGGGGTTACCGCCTTGGAACGGTCAGTGGCAAATCAAATTGCCACTGGGGGTTTAAACCAGGTTCTAGGGTGCACCAACCTCACACTTGCCCCAACAGGTTCTCATATCACAAAACAAGTACAAGTTGTCTTGGTGAAAAGACTCCAACCCACTTATCTGCTTAACAATGTTGCATGCAAAAGCACACAAACATATAAAACATAAGAAGCTAAGAGCATTGCAAAGCCGAAAGGGGTACTCAATGATCTTACCCAGACCAGAGCTCCTGGAGTAAAATCAGCAAGAACACGATGACAGGGATAAAAGAAACAAATCGAGTTTCTAGGTTCTTTTAAGAAAAGATTTCCCCAATAACCTTCATAAACTCTTAAACCCCTGCCACCGTCGTGCAACCAAAGAGGTAAGCATAATGATCAACTGTAGAAGGGTTAATCACCAGGCCTGCAGAGCGCTGTAAAATATCATGTTGGTAACCTTTCTTTTTAAATTTACAGATGGTTTTTACGAATAACCGGGAGAAATTAACACTGCCTTTAATCTTTTTAAGTTTATAAATTAAATCACCATAAAAAACTGGTTGTGAAATACCTTGTTGCAAAAGTGATTTTAAACTGCATTTGTATTTATGAATTAAATCTGGGTATCGGCGATAAAACTTGCAAAAGGTTTTCCTTAATTTGTGATACCGATAACCTTGTTTTAAGAGTTTTTCTGTAATGCAAAGATTACGTTCATTGAAATCATTAACATTGTTGCAAGCTCTTGAAAAGCGAACAAGCTGTGAGATATAAACCCCATAAGATGTTGCACGGGGAACATCGCCGTCTAAAAACGGAAAATTTACTATATTAAAATTAAAATCATCTCTTTTATCATAAATTTTAGTAGTGACATAACCATTTTCAATGGACAGATTTAGATCGAGAAAGTTTGCTTGCTTTTCTGAAGTGTTCGCTTTGTTAAGTTGTAGTTCTTTGGGATAAATCTTATTAACCAGTAATGGAAAATGGTTATTGTCTATATTTAATAAATCATCAAGGTACCTCGAGGTGTTGTTAAAAGCTGTAATTATATCATCTTGATATTCAGTAGAAAGAGATAACATAAAGTCTCTTTCATAACAGTATAAAAACAGATCAGCAATAAGGGGTGCACAATTAGTACCCATTGGGATGCCTATTACTTGTTTATAAATAGAGGTACCGAATCTAACATAAATATTATCCAGTAAGAAAGTTAGCGACTCTATAAGGTCTTGACAAGTCCATAATGTATAATTATCATAAGAACCATCTGTAAAAAATGCCCTGTGTTCATTACAAGCGATGAAGGTTTTTTTTTCTCTAGCAAACGTTTTTTCAATGAGACTGGTTAGTTTGTCTCTTATTAAATTATGAGGGAGCGAAGTGTATAATGTTGAGAAATCATAAGTAGACAAACAGAACGCCCGAAAATTATTTGATTTAAGCTTTTTCAAAACGTCATTCAAGAGCTGTCGTGAACTGTCTGCAGGTACCTTTTTCCGCGCTTTATATCACATGTACAAATATTACTAATGCAATCCAAACAAACCCTTGTCTTGAGAGGTGAAAGGGTTTTGGACTCAGTATTTTAAAAGTACGGTTATCTTTTTCAGATTTTAACACTTTTGATGACCCAATGGTAAAAATTCGTGATAAAGTTGTGCCAGCTGCCCGCCGAACGTAATGAGAACGGCGAGACGAAGCGCAACAAAGATATGACTACGTTGGACCGAGTAGCAACTTGAGGTAGTTACTACTGATTTCGATTTCATTTAGATTTTGGCTTGCGGTAAAAACATCAAACTAGTGGCCTGGTGAGTGATATTTTCGTTGAGAAGTAGGGGGAAATTTTAATTGACAGAACGCTGTTCATAGTTAATCACACCTACAGTTTGCTTTACTTTAAGCCACACCTGTTGTTGTTGCATCAGTGCTACATCTTTGCTAAGCTATATTTTCAATTCAATCTTCGAAAACGACAAAAATTTGATCGAAAGCAACACCTTGTTTGGAAGTAGAACACTGCGTCTTCAAATTTGAGCGGCATTTCTAACAGTCGTCGTATGACAAAAACGTGATCGGCGTCTTGGGAAGTCTCGCAGTGCAACAGGTATTTATGGAGGTCGCTCGCTTGGTCAATATCTAATTGAACTCAAAATTAGTAGTAAGTATTTGTTATATTTCATATTGTTGTGTTTTAAAGAAATACTGCTTTAAAGTTGAACCGGCCTCTGTTGGTCGTCCATTTGTTTTAATGTGTACATTATAAGTAAACTAGAAATCATTATATCACATACATTCATTTCCTTGTAAAACATTTTGTCATCAACATTGTGACATTGCAAACCTCTTCCCCCTACGTTTTAGTTTCAATTGCAGTTCATGCCGACAGAAACATTTTTATTTCAGTGCATTGACGGCTAGGCAGCGTGGGCAGTAATATGCATATCCATTTCTGTCCATGAACAGGCTCTATCAAATTAAGCCTGCAATATATCATATTTGTCGTGTTCGGTGGCTTTCAAAGTTCCTTTTTCATCTATTTGGGTATCAGTGTGCGGTAAGAGGTTTGTAAATGTTCGTCATACATTAAGTAAAAGAGTGTTCCTGTTTAATGAAGAAGCCAATTCTCGCATATTTCTTTGTATTGCTTTGTCCAGTGCGACCATAAGGCATGGAATGACAGGGAATTATTACTTCTTTATGAATCACACCATTCTATACGTACAAGCCCTTCAATTGTGTCCAAAAGGTGCAACTGGCAATAATAATAATAATAATAATATAAATTTGAAGAATATCATATCCGGTCAGGTTTTACTGAGGAATTTTTTTATTTGTTTCTTTCTATGCTCAATCCAGACAATAGCACTCTGATACCATCTTGTGGGGTCTAGTCAAAATAAAAAATATTCGAGAATGTCTCCCTTTCTTGCTTTATTTCCTAAAACAACTGACATAAATTATAATTGCAAGTCAATTGTTAATTTAAAAATTGTGTTTCGCGAAAGTGTATGCTCATTTTAGATAAAAGAAGGCTTTATTTACATAACACAAGCAAATAATAGAAAATACCGTTAGCATTTGAAAGGTCTAGAAAACGACCTGATGTAAACAATATGGTGTAACCACTTATCTCCAATATCATGCATAGGTCAAAATAATTCCGGGCTTTAAATTATGCATCAAAATATTTTTACCTTGAAACCCATATGAATTTTTAAACTGAGATTAAATAGACATATCGGCGCAAGATATTGTAGATAAGTGTTTACTCGATATATGCATTGACTATTTAGACAATTATGTAGTACATCTGATGCAATGGTATTTCTTTCGGTTTAATTCATATAAACTCGGTGTGCAAATGTTAATAAAGCCACATATGAAAATATGTTCTTCTACTATTTGGCTGTGTGGGTAGGCTGTGTCTTCTGGATGAGGCCATTCTTGATACCCATATTTCTTTTTTTAATATGGCTTGCAATCAGGATTGTTTAAAAATATTATTCTTAAAGTTCGCCTTTTTTTTTGCTTTTTACAATGAATGCGTTCCAAATAGGAACACACTTTTACTTTACGAATTTGGTTTTACGTTATGCGAGATCTAACCAAAAGAAAATTATAACATAATTTTTCGGTTAAGATTTACTCAGTTTTTTTAAATTATTATTGATATTACATGTTTTTCCTTTTTCAAATGTCAAAAGATCAGTTGGGTTTGTTTGCAGGATTGCTCAAGGAAATCAGTCTAATAAATTAATGAATTCCGTCTGTCTGTCCATTCGAGTGTCCATTCAGATGTCTGTCTGTCAACAAATCTTTATGATATGAAAATTCCTCAATTCATTCTTGTTTGAAATCGCCGTGTCCGTTTGTTAAATCTAAAATAAATATATTTTAGTTGTTTTAGACTAGCGCTTTTTGTGCAGTGTGGCGGCAGTGAAAGTTTCCCTGTACATATAGTCAGTACTGTTATCAGTAAAATAACCCGTTACCGATGGCTATCCGATTAACCTTTTTGGAGTTGTCACTGCTAGCTCAATTGGTTGTGGTGTCGGAATTGCAGAAAGGCGCTGTCGCCGTGACTGTGCTAGTTCGCTCCCTTGTAGAGGCAATATCATTTCAAAGCTACGTGAGTGGCTTTTTTCGGCGTTAGCTGTCTAAGCTCACTTTTGACCTAGTTTTTCGACCAATGAAATATTGTAAATAAAATTTATTATGCAGCGGGAAAATCAAATAGATTATTTTGATTGGTTATTAGTGGGTCTTGTTAATGATTACCGTAACGATTTTTGTATTGTGTATTTAGTATTTACCTGGCGCTTTATGTTCGGGCATTTTCGTTTTAAAAAGCGTTAATTGTATTGGAGAAAAAGATATTTACGGTATAAATAACCAATTAAGTCAATTGATGGCTTAAATACGATTTTATATGGAATATTCATAGGTGTCAGGTAAACACTCGAGTACAATACACAGTGTAAAACGACAGAGAAGTGCAGATATTTCTGTTTCTTACTGGTTCCTTTCTAGTTCCTTTGATACTGATTGTTAATTTCAAGTCCAGATATACAAAACGCCTTGGTGTAGTGGTTATCACACTCGCCTCTCAAGCGGAGGCCCCGGGTTCAATACTCGGGAGGGACACTTACTTTTAAAGTTAATTTACGTAAAAGTTGGTAGATTTCGCTCTTGTAACAAGTTGTTATTATTTTCATTTATTGTATTTTAATGACATTTATGCATCATTAGTGCTAACTCTACAAGAGGTATTTTATTGAAACTGAATGTACAGTTAATGTTAGACAGTCTTCTTTAATCGACGTATTATCACCAGACGAAATTTTTGCACGGTCTTTATTTCTTTCTTTCTTATATATAAAAATCTTTTCCATCAACGCCGTTTATCTTTTTTAAAGATATTTCTTGTTTCAAGCTTCACATAAATAATATCATTGGCGTTCGCGTTCCTTTAATTCTAAAAGGTTTTGTTTCGATTACTTTCAGAGTATTTTAGCGACTGACAGTATCGTCGTTAGCACATGCCCTATTAGTAATTTTTCAATATGATTCCTTTTCACACTTGTGATAACATGCAGTGATTTTCTTTTCTTTTTTTCAAAATAGATGAGACACAGACAGCAAATTTAATATTTCAAACCACAAACATGTACTACTTTGAATCAACAGCTGCAATTCAGTGCTTCTTGAATTTTGTATTGGCAAAAAATGATAGTCTTTTTGTTGTTATCAGGAATCACTTTTGTGATAAAAAAAGAATTTTGATCACCAGAATACTTGTCACAACTTTCAAAAACTAAAATAAACACAACAGCTTTTGAGTAGCCTATTTTACTCGTGTTAGATCTCGGATGACGTATTTTAATTGTAGATTTTTCATATCTCATATGTATATTTGTTTTTCCTTGTATAAATGTTGTATGCATGCTATCTACCCTTTGACTTTTGTTAGAATAGAAAGTGTTGGGTACATTTTTTCAAGGAATTCATTTCTTGTCAGAACAAATATTTTTTTATTATACTCCCGCAAACAAAGTTTAGAGGGGTATATAGGAGTCAACATCCGGTCGGTTGAACGGTCGGTTGGTTGGTCTGTGGAACTTACAGTTTTCTAGATGTTGACTTGAAACTTTAAAAATATGTTTGTGTGTAAATTTTCTCGACATTTTTTTGGATCAGTCCTCTATTTTTTGAGGGGATCATGATTTAACAAAATCTTTAAACGCGAACTTCTTTTGCAGCTTTTAAGATATTGACTTAAAACTTTAAACATGTATTCGGCATGATGTGTAGATGTGCATACTAACATATTTTGTCATGTGGATCATTCCATTATTTTTTGGAGATGCGAAACTTTTCAGTTTTCAAGATATTAACAGAGTGAAAATATCACTGTTAGAATTCCTATATTCACACCTGGTTTAAGGATATATTGTTTTTATCAGAAGTCATTGCTCTTGCTTGGCAATGTCCTGTTGAACTCTATTGCTTAGGTCTGTGTTATGTAATATTAAGAACATTGTTCTGGAGGTTTTTTTATACAGTAATGATTTTTTTACTGTTACCAAACAAATTTACATTCTAACTTTAAACTACTTTAAAAATCAGGCTTTTTTCTGAATACTTATTTACTGTTTGGTAAAAGATACAAACATTATTTCTGTATTCCCTGACATAGCAGTATTGCAGGTTTATAAACCACCTTCAGTGATAGCTCTACTTGTTTTTTTTTTTCTTTCAAATATGTTTCGGATGTTCATCTCTTTGGAAAGTAAGGAAATATAGACTTTTTAAATTTGTTTTTTTTTATTTTGGTGTTTCATTGTGTGTATCACTGAGTTGGGGGTAGGGGGATTGTAATTGTTTAAAGGCAGCAAATATATTGTGGTGTACTGCGACTTCTGGTTGTATCAGGGATATGTTACGTGATGGTGGGGTTATTCAGTTATAAAATGTGACATTAACTTTCGGGAAAAGTGAACCTAATTGCAGATTTACTCCAATTACTTCTTACCATACCATACCATACCATACCATACCATACCATAACATACCATACTATTACAGATTTACTCCAATTACTTCCCCCAAATACTTCTTTAGATGTTTTTATTATGCCCCCACAAAGTGGGAGGCATATAGAGTTGCACTCGTCCGTCCGTACGTCCGTACGTCCCCAAATCTTGTGGCATCAACTCCTCCTAAATTATAAGGCGGATTTCTTTCAAACTTGCACAGATGATCAAGCAGGATGTGTAGATGATCGTAAAGAAAGGATTTTTTCCTGCGACCATTTTTACCAGAGTTATGGCCCTTTGTTAATTTCAGTTATAAAATCTTGTGGCGTCAACTCCTCCTAAACTACAAGGCAGATTTCTTGCAAACTTGCACAGATGATGAAGCAGGATGTGTAGATAATAATGAAGAAAGGATTTCTTCCTGCGACCATTTTTACCAGAGTTATGGCCCTTTGTTATATTCATTAATTAAATCTTGTGGCGTCAACTCCTCCAAAACTATAATGCAGATTTCTTGCGAACTTGCACAGATGATGAAGCAGGATGTGTAGATGATCGTAAAGAAAGGATTTTTTCCTGCGACCATTTTTACCAGAGTTATGGCCCTTTGTTAATTTCAGTTATAAAATCTTTTGGCGTCAACTCCTCCTAAACTACAAGGCAGATTTCTTGCACTTGCACAGATGATGAAGCAGGATGTGTAGATAATCGTGAAGAAAGGATTTCTTCCTGCGACCATTTTTACCAGAGTTATGGCCCTTTGTTATATTCATTAATTAAATCTTGTGGCGTCAACTCCTCCAAAACTATAAGGCAGATTTCTTGCGAACTTGCACAGATGATGAAGCAGGATGTGTAGATGATCGTAAATAAAGGATTTTTTCCTGCGACCATTTTTACCAGAGTTATGGCCCTTTGTTAATTTCAGTAATTAAATCTTGTGGCATCAACTCCTCCAAAACTATAAGGCTGATTTCTTGCGAACTTGCACAGATGATGAAGCAGGATGTGTAGATGATCGTAAAGAAAGGATTTTTTCCTGCGACCATTTTAACCAGAGTTATGGCCCTTTGTTTATATCAGTTATTAAATCTTGTGGCATCAACTCCTCCTAAACTACAGGGCAGATTCCTTGCAAACATGCACAGATGATGAAGCAGGATGTGTAGATGATCGTGAAGAAAGGATTTTTCCTGCGACTATTTTTACCAGAGTTATGGCCCTTTGTTTTTTTTCAGTAATAATATCTTGTGGCATCAACTCCTCATTTACTTTTGGACAGATTTCTTTCTAACTTGCACACATGATCAAGATGGCTGGGTAGATGATCATAAAAAAAAAAGATTTTTTTCTGCTGCCATTTTTACCACAGTTATGGCCCTTTGTTTATTTCACTTACAAAATTTTGTGGCATCAACTTCACATTTTCTATTTGGCTGATTTCTTTCAAACTTGCACAGATGATTAGACATGATGTGAAGATTATTGTAAAGGACATTGTCTTGCAACAATTTTCACCACAGTTATGGCCTTTTGTTTATGTTAGTTATTAAATTTTGTGGCACTTACTCCTCATTTACTAATCATGATCACCTCATGTTGTTAATACCTGGTACAAAATTTTGTAACAAATGTTATTGCAGCAGTGGGGGCATCAGTGTCCTGTGGACACAGTCTAGTTTGACTTGAATTGCTCAATTTGTTTCAAAACTATTTAATTTTTTAAAAAAAATAGAACAACTCGAAATAAGTAAAATCGATATGAATTAACATTTGCGTATAGTTTTACATTTTACGAAAGGAATGTGACTCATGATTTTCGAACAAAAGGCGATTTTACAAATGGGCACATTTCTTTTCATTACATATTAAATGTCATAATTTCATATCGATGTTAATTACATGTTAATTCGAAATAAAAGAAAATTTCTCACATTTATAATGAAGTTGGGGCGGAGGTTTGTTGAGAATTTCTGTGGTGGTGTTTCCATCATCCCGGTAGTAAATGGTCAGGCTGAACCGCAGTCTCATATTCATTATACAATCCCATCTAGATATTTGGATACCGTATGCATGATTTTATACCTGTTCTGTTGTGTTTTGGTTTATTTAAACTTCATCATGTAATGTAACTTTACAATGTCAATATGTTATGGAATCACTTTAAGGTTGTAAGTTGTTTTAGGCATTTCATTTACTTGTTTATTAATTTTATGAATTCAAACTAAATTGATTTAAAAAGATGGTCGCAAAAAATTTTTGAACACTAAAATTGAGTAAGTATAACCTTTGGACCTTATATCAATGGACGAAAAAGATGAACAACAAACGTTCATTGTTTGAAAAAACAAAATTTGTTTGAAAATCAGAACTACTGTATCTTATGGCGTCAATCTTTCGAAGAAAAGGAGATAATTAAGGGTTGCTTTGTCCGTCCGTCGTTAAGTTCGTCACGAAATCTAAAGTTGGATGTAACATTGCCATTTCTTAATGTTTCGTCATTAAAATTTCATATTTTGGTAAAACTACAAATTTCGATTTCATTTAGATTTTGGCTTGCAACTAAAACATCAAACACGATGCGCGGCGGCTGATATTTTCGTTGAGAAATAGCGCGGGAAAGTATAATTGACAGAACGTTTTTCATTGTTAATCACGCCTTCGGATTGCTTTAAACCACACGTTTTCGTATTGTTTCAACATCTGCATGGGGAATGAACAAACAGCGACACAAATTTGATTGACAGGAAGACCTAATTTGGAAGTAAAATACAGCGTCTTTTGATTGGAGTGGTAGTTCTAACTTCTAACAGTCGTCGCATGACAAAAACGTTGTCGGTGTCTTGTGAAGTGCAGCAGTGCAACAGGTGTTTACGGAGGTTGCTCGCTGGTTCAAAATCTAATTGAAATGGAAATTTATATTATCAGGGAACTCTGATATGGAACTGATCTTGCGCTTCCGAGATTACAGTTTACCCCTCTTCCATTGTTTACTCCCCAAAAACACTTCCCCGGTTTTTTTTTATTTCATACAGAATAAAGTATAGTGCAACCTCATTTAATGTCAACCGTAAGGACACATTTAGATTATGTAAAGCAAGCCAACGCACAAATAAATATATATATAATTGAAAGTAAATTACAATTTTCAGCTATAATATTAGACGTCAAAAGAGCTTTTTGATGTGGAAATTCGTTGCCTGATATGGAACTTAACTGTCTGATATAGAACTCAAAAATATTTCAATGATTATTTAGTAGCCGTAGATTTCTGGCAACTGAAGTTTTATCCGATGGAAGGTTCCATCCTCATTCACGCCTTTTTGTACTAAATTGTGCAAGCTGTCATTCATTTCGGCCTGTTCTCATTGTTTTTTTGTTATTCTGACAAAGTATCGACAGGGGACACACTTGTTGAACTGAACACTCATCTTGTTATCAATATATGGTGTTAAGTTATTAATTGCTACATAACGAAAGGGAGGTGCTGACACATAGAACAAGATCAAACTTAAATGCGCTTTTCCAAACATTTTAGCTCGACTATTCGAAGAATATGTCGAGCTATAGTACTCACCCTGTCGTCGGCGTCGCTGTCCCTTTGTGGTTAATGTTTGCGTGCAACCTACTTTAATCTTAAAAACTACGATAGCTACAGCTTTGAAACTTGACACACTTGTTCATCATCATGTCCCTGGTGTGTATGCCAAGAACCATAACTCTAACATTCATTTTGATCAAATTATGGCCCTTTTCGGTTTAGAATTTCAGGTTAAAGTGTGCGTGTAAGCTCCGGTACATACTCGTAATTCATACTACTTATACTACAGCTTTGAAACTTTCAACACTTGTTCATCATCATAATATGAGTGTGTATGCCAAGAACCATAACTCTAACTTTCATTTTGATCAAATTATGTCCCTTTGTCGACTTAGAATTTCAGGTTAAAGTTTGCGTGCAAGCTAGTGTACTAACTCATAACTTCCATACTACTTATACTACAGCTTTGAAACTTTCAACACTTGTTCATCATCATGTCCTGAACGAGTATGCCAAGAACCAGAACTCTAACTTTAATTTTGTTCAAATTATGGCGCTTTTTCAACTTAGCATTTCAGGTTAAAGTTTGCGTGCAAGCTAGTTATTTTCATACTTTTTGTACTATAGTTTTGAAACTTAAGACACTTGTTCACCATCATGACCCTGAGTATGCATGCCAGGAACCATAACTCTAACTTTCATTTTGATCAAATTATGGCCCGTTTTCGACTTAAAATTTCAGGTAAAGTTAGCATGCAAGCTGATGTACAAACCTATAACTTCCATTCTACTTTCATTACAGCATTAAAACTTTAAATACTTGTTTATCATCATATCCCAAGTGTGTAAGCCAAGAACCATAACTCTAACTTCCATTTTGTTAAAATTATGTGGCCCTTTTTCGACTTAGAAATTAAGCTAAAGATGTGCGTGCAAGCTGGTTATAGCTTATAACTTCCCTACTATTAAAACCATAGCTTTGAAAATGTGTACACCTTTATTTTATCATCAGGTTGATGTTCAAAGGAGCATAATTCTATCTTGCTTTTTTCTTATTTAATTTTTGCCCTATTTCATCTAGAAATTAAGACTTAGAAATTATGGTTAAATTTGGCATGCTTATTGCTTTCTTATCTAATGCTTTAGAAAAGGTATAATACAGATGAACTTAACATACTTTGGTAGAAAGTGTTGAGAGGATGTGGGGTTGGGGTACTATACTATACTATACTATACTATACTATACTATACTATACTATACTATACTTTGGCATACATACCATACCATACTATACCATACTATACTAAACTATTCTATAACATAAACTAACATGCCATACCACACCACACCACACCACATACAATACCATACCATATACTATACCATACATACCATACCATTACATACCACACCATATCATATACTATACTTTATACTTTACTATACTATGTAGTGTACTATACTGTACTGTACTGTACCATAATATACCATACCGTACCATACCATACTATATTATATACTGTACTGTACTGTACTGTACTGTACTGTACTGTACTATACTATACTATACTATACTATACTATACTATACTATACTATACTATACTATACTATACTATACTATACTATAACATATTATACCTTACTATTCTATACCATACCATACCATACCATACCATATTATACCATACCATACCATACCATACCATACCATACCATACCATACCATACCATACTATTACAGATTTACTCCAATTATTTCCCCCAAATACTTCTTCAGATGTTTTTATTTGACTTGAATTGCTCAATTTGTCTCAAAACTATTTATACCCCCACAAACGAAGTTTTAGGGGGTTTATAGGAGTGAGCTTGTCGGTCGGTCTGTCGGTCTGTCGGTCGGATTATTCGTTTCCGGATGATAACTCATGAAAGGCTTGACAGAATTAAATAATTTTTGGTACACAAGTAAATCGTCATAAAATAAAGGTCAAATTCGATTTTGGGGCTGGTGGGGTCAGTGTCAAGGTCACTGTTACTAAAAATAGAAAAATGGTTTCCGGATGATAACTCATGAAACACTTCACAGATTAAATCCTTTTTTGGTAAATAGATGTAACATCACAAGATACAGGTCAAGTTTGACTTTGGGGCCGGTGGGGTCAATGTTGAGGTCAGTATTACTAAAAATAGAAAAATGGTTTCCGGATGATAAGTCATGACACACTTCACAGATTAAATCCTTTTTTGGTAAATAGATGTAACATCAGAAGATACAGGTCGAGTTCGACTTTGGGGCCTGTGGGGTCAATGTCAAGGCCACTGTTACTTAAAATAGAAAAATTGTTTCTGGACGATAACTCATGAATTACTTCATAGATTTAATTATTTTTTGGGACACAGATGTAACATCAGAAGATACAGGATAGGTTTGACTTTGGGGCCTGTAGGTTCAAGGTCAAGGTCACTGTTATTTAAACTTAAAAACTTCGTTTCCACTCAGTAACTATAGCTTGGAATGAGATTCTTTAATGAAATTTGGTGTATTAGTGATTTTTGTGAAGATGACTTTTGAGATTCAAAGTAAGGCCTGTGGGGTCAAGGTCACTGATATTAAAAATAGAAAAAAAAACTGTATATGCTCAATTACTTTGGTTCGGAATGAGATACTATGATGAAAATTGCTATATAGGTAGTGTCTGTGAAGACGAAACTTGGTATTGAAATTGGGACTGATGGGGTCAAGGTCACTGTTCACTGTTACTAAAAATAGAAAAAATGGTTTCTGGATGATTTCTCATGAAAAGCTTCACATATTTAAAAAAAATTTTTGGCACACAGTTGTTAGATAAAAGTTAAATAAAGGTCACTGTAACTAACATATTCAAACCGTTTCTGCTCAAAAAATTTAGAAGGAATGAGATATTGTGATGAAACGTACTGTATATGTGGCTACTGTGAAGACGACACTTTGGATTGAAAGTGGGGCACATTATGTCATTGATTCGAAGCATTCCCAGTTCAATTATCAAGCACACATGTGGGGGGTATTTAATCACTTTCAGTGATAATTCTAGTTAATTTTTAATAACAAATAGAACAACTCGAAATAAGTAAAATCGATATGAATTAACATTTGCGTAAAGTTTTACATTTGATTAAAGGAATGTGACTCATGATTTTTGAACAAAAGGCGATTTTACAAATGGGCACATTTCTTTTCATTTTCGAAATAAAAGAAAATTTCTCACATTTGTATTGAAGTTTGGGCGGAGGTTTGTTGAGAATTTCTGTGGTGGTGTTTCCATCATCCCGGTAGTAAATGGTCAGGCTGAACGGTAGTCTCATATTAATTATACAATCCCATCTAGATATTTGGATACCGTATGTTTATTTACTATACTGTACCATACCATACCATACCACTCCATACCATACCATACTATACCTTACCATTACATTACACAGCATTCCATATCATATACCGGTACTATACTTTATACTGTACTATACGATACGATACGATACGATACGATACGATACGATACGATACGATACGATACTATACTATACTATACTATACTATACTATACTATACTATACTATACTATACTATACTATACTATACTATGTACTGTACTGTACTGTACTGTACTGTACTGTACTGTACTGTACTATGCCATAATATCCCATTCCATACCATACTGTACTGTACTGTACTGTGCCACACCACAAAACAACGTACTATACTATTCCATAATATACAATACCACACCAGACCACACAACACACCACCAGACCTCACACAACACACCACCACATACCATACAGTATACATGTATCAAAGAATCAGGTTAGTGAGTTATGGCCTTTTGCCTTCCTATTTTTATTTTTCATACAGCCATAGCAAGAGGTATAAACAAATGACAATTAATGGAATAATTGGGCATTGAGTGGTTAAGTGGGTGGGGGTTGAGGTGGGCAGGGATAGTGGGTAAATGGGTGTGGGATTAGGGGTGTAAGGGCTTGGTTGTGTAAAACCATCAAAAAACCCTCAAAGAATAAATTAAGTGTAATTTATTGATTTCTTAACTTGGATCAAGAAACTTTTGTTCATGTGTATGTTTGGGGTGTAATTAACTCCTGATTCACCCCCCGGTTTAAATGAAGTCCAATTTAAAATGTGCTTCATATCCGACTATTCGAATGGTCGAGCGTGCAGTCGTTTCCGATTGGCTCTTGTCTTAATTTGCAGTTGTGTGACGTTTTTAATGTTATTGAGTTTGTCATTGATTTTTTGCTTTTGTGTACGAATAGAAATGTATTAAATGCCTTTATTATAAACAATTGTTTCCAGAAATGATCCTGTATCCACTGAAACTACAAAATTTCCTTAAATCCATTCCCTCAAATGACCCACCTGATTGTTCCTTTTGTTGAAATGGAAATGATCTCACTGAAACCACAAATATAGGGCTTCTCTTGATTAACACCATTTTTGTGTTGCCCTTTCGAAGAAAAGGGGATATATAGGGATCGATGTGTCCGTTCGTCCGTGCGTCCGTCTATCGCGAAAACTTAAAATTGGCTATAAATACATATTGGTTTGCTATTTCTTAAAATTTTTTCATCAAACTTTCAAACTATATTGCTTATGACAACACGGTCATGATAGTGGCTGGTGGGGTCAGTGTCAAGGTCACTGTTACTAAAAATAGAAAAATGCTTTCCGGAAGATAACTCATGAAAGGCATAAACTATTTTTTTTAATTTGGTACACAGGTGTAACATCACAAGCTACAAGTCAAGTTCGACTTTGGGGCTGGTGGGGTCATTGTCTAGGTCAGTGTTTCTTAAAATAGAAAAATTGTTTTCAGATGATAACTCATGAAATACTTCTCAGTTAAAATCCTTTTTTGGGACATAGATGTAACATCACAAGATTCAGGTCGAGTTCGACTTTGGGGCCTGTGGGGTCAATGTCAAGGTCACTGTTACTTAAAATAGAAAAAAAATTCTGGACGATAACTCATGAAATACTTCATAGATTTAATTACTTTTTCGGACACAGCTGTAACATTACAAGATACAGGTTAGGTTTGACTTTGGGGCCTGTGGGTTCAAGGTCAAGGTCACTGTTATTTAAACTTCAAAACTTCATTTCCACTCAGTAACTATAGCCAGATTCTTGAATGAAATTTGGTGTATTGGTGGTTTCTGTGAAGGCGACTTTTGTGATTGAAAGGTAGGCCTGTGGGGTCAAGGTCACTGTTACTAAAATAGAAAAAACCTGTATATGCTCAGTAAGTTTAGTTCCGAATGAGATATTGTGATAAAAAAGTGTCCGTAAAGACGGAACTTGGTATTGAAAACGGGCCTGGTGGGGTCAAGGCACTGTTCACTGTTACTAAAATAGACAAAATGGATTCCGGATGATTTCTCATGAAAGGCTTCACATATTTAAACAATTTTTGGCACACAATTGTTATGTAAAAGTTAAATAAAGGTCACTGTTACTAACATATTCAAACTGTTTCTGCTCAATATATTTAGAAGGAATGAGATATTGTGCTGAAACTTGTTGTATATGTGGCTACTGTGAAGACGACACTTTTGATTGAAATTTGGGCTACTGTGGTGCAGGTCACTGTTACTAAAGATAGAAAAACTTTTTATGCTAAACTACTTCTGTTAGGAATGAGATTTTGTGATGTGTGGGTATTTAATCACTTTCAGTGATAATTCTAGTTTTGTTTCACTTATTTTAAACGCTATTTTACCTTTTTTTTTAAATAATTGTCAAGAAATAAACTGACGATGTTTCTTCCAATCACTAATAAGTTGTTAATAGTTACCTTTGTTATGAAATCATTAGCTTCTACATGTAGTGTACTGCTGTAACAAGTAAATGTCAAGTGATATTTTCGCGTCACTTGAAAGAATTTAAATTTGGTCTTTCGCTGTTGAAATTCCTTAAAATTGTTTTATATTTGTGTTACAACGGACACCAAATCCGAACAAAGTATTATAGTCATTATTATGCTAAGCACAATCGAAGGTATTCTACTTAACCTGAACATACAGTTCCCCCGAACCGCAAGTCTTGCTGAATAAGGAAAATGCAAAACAATAAAAACGATTTGTTCGTCATTTCGTGGAACAGTAGAAATTAACATTCTCTATAACTTTGAAATTTCTTAATATTTCTTTATCAAACTTTCCAATAATGTTGCTTTTGACAACAGGGTGTGATGTAGTCACAATTTTTACGTCAAGGCTACATTTGATAAAGTTATGCCATTTTGTACTAAGACGTTATAATCAAATCAATGCGGACAATCACTCTGTCCTTTCGCAATATTTTTCCTTCAAATCTTCAAATTATATTGCTTATGACAACGAGTTTTGATTTAGCTAAAATCTTAAGGTCAGGGTCACATCTCTGAAAGAGTGATGACAACATTGTTTCCCAACGGGCTCTTAAGTTTTGTTATTCTGAAAAGTATTCCTCTAGATAACAAATAACGTTGGTTTCATCCAGATAGTCGATGAATAAACACGAGCACTCTTTGCAACATATAAATATCTTGAAATCACTATGTACATTTTTATTTTTATCATTGCAACAGTATGAGGGCTTAAAGAATCATTTTTGTAAATAACTGTTTATTTAATTAGAAAAAGGGGTAGATTGGACTGGAGCTGGATAGGTCAAATACCTTCGCATGTGCTGTTCGTTGTATGTGTGTATGTGTGTGTTAAAACATGTCAATAAAAATGCTTGTAGTTTTTTTATGCCTTGATTATTTGATCATTAATGAAAGTTTTGACCAATTTTCTGCCTGCACATCATAGACACCAGGGCCCAAAATCATAAAACTAAAACTGGAAATCAGTCTCAAATATCAAGCATCTGACTGGCTGAAATGAGATTGGTCTCCAATCTCAGTTTTATGATCGTGAGCCCAGGGATAAAACGGGGAAACATGACTGGCACTGTAGATCCTTTATTTGATATCAGATTATATCCAACAATGATTGAAAAGTTATATATTGTGAAGCTGAGTTAGCCATTGGTTTTGTTTGACTTCAAAATGCAACCACGGGAGCAAACGGAGGAGAGCTTGTGTACACTGTTGAGACTATTACTTCGGCTATGGTGTGCTAGGCTGAAAATGTGAAGATGGTTTTCCTTGTCTACACCATTGCTACAGAGCTTAAACAGAACGACAACGTGGGCACTGTGGAGACCCGAACTTGCTCTTAATGTTAGTATTAATGATACCCCCAATGAATTCCATCGATCTCAATTGGTTACTTTTTGGAAGTTCTTCCTCGACCGGTTTACATTGTTATAATGAAGATAGAATTCTTGTTCATTTTCCAACGTCTATACTACACTATACGTCTATACTGGCTCGAAACATAAAAGATACCAGCTTATCCTTGTAAATTATTATACCCGTCATAATCATTATCAAGCCCTTTACACCTTTTTGTGTCAGGGGAGAGAACTTAGCTTAATCTTCCAATGGATCCCATTCATAGTAATCTTCCATTACAAGTTATTTAACCTTAGTTCCTGAATAATGATTAAATGGGTACACCCACACCTGATCAAGCGGGGCGGGACTTAAGTAAAACAACTACAACTCGATGAGTTCATAACATATTCAAGGTGTATTGTTATGCTTTGTTAAAAATTTTACAGGTCTGGTTGTACTGACTGTGTAATTTTTGGTACACAGGTGTAACTTCATAAGATCCAGGTCAAATTCGATTTTGGGGCTGGTGGGGTCAGTGTCAAGGTCACTGTTACTAAAAATAGAAAAATGCTTTCCGGAAGATAACTCATGAAAGGCATAAAATATTTTTTTTTAATTTGGTACACAGGTGTAACATCACAAGCTACAAGTCAAGTTCGACTTTGGGGCTGGTGGGGTCATTGTCTAGGTCAGTGTTTCTTAAAATAGAAAAATTGTTTTCAGATGATAACTCATGAAATACTTCTCAGTTAAAATCCTTTTTTGGGACATAGATGTAACATCACAAGATACAGGTCGAGTTCGACTTTGGGGCCTGTGGGGTCAATGTCAAGGTCACTGTTACTTAAAATAGAAAAAAAATTCTGGACGATAACTCATGAAATACTTCATAGGTTTAATTACTTTTTCGGACACAGCTGTAACATTACAAGATACAGGTTAGGTTTGACTTTGGGGCCTGTGGGTTCAAGGTCAAGGTCACTGTTATTTAAACTTCAAAACTTCATTTCCACTCAGTAACTATAGCCAGATTCTTGAATGAAATTTGGTGTATTCCCAGGAAACATTTGACGTCGAAAAGACGTTGGATAGTCGTCGGACCTCGACGTCGGATCAATGTTGGATTTTGGTTGGAAATGAAAGTTTTTAGACGTCATTCCCCGACGTCGGATTGACGTCGGGTTCCGACCAAAATCTAACCACATTCCGACCAGAATCCGACCGAAATCCGACCAAAATCGAACCTCTTCCCTTTTCCTTTTATTACTATAAGTGTAATAACACTATTTGAAAAATACCATCAAGGTGTTTTTTTTAATTCATCACTAAACCTCTCTTGTAAACGTAATGTGTTTTATGAGCTCCGTATTATAACAATAGCCCGGTAGCGAGACTTTTTTTGGACGAAACGTTTTTCATGAAAACAACTCCACGTGTCTTATACATGTAGTGGGCATGCATTTCAACAAGATTTAAGCAAAACTAGAATTAAACAACAAACTACGAATACGAAAAAACTTACTCGCTTAAGCCTTCTTCTCTGGCAAATATGAAATATATTTTTCCCCTTCTGTGTTTGTTTGGCGACTTTGTCTTTGTTCTTTGTTTCTTTGTTTAAAATGGCGCAGATTGTTTATATTTAGATTCGAATGCACAGGTTTCGATAATATCCCTTCTACTGAACAGCAAACCATTTAAATTAAGAATTTTTTTTTCATATTTTTTTATTTAAAATTTATGTATATCTGTAGAAAATTCGGGAAAAAAGTTATTCGAAAATAATTATTCCTAGTTGGTTTAGAAGTCAAATATAACTGACCAAAAACCGACGTCTATCCGACGTCATTTTCCGACGTCTAAACGATGTCGCATTTTCGACGTCGGATTAACGTTGGATTTGGGTCGCCGACGTCGCGACCAAAATCCAACCTAAATCCAACGTCGTTTTAACGTCGGGTGTTTACTGGGTTGGTGGTTTCTGTGAAGGCGACTTTTGTGATTGAAAGGTAGGCCTGTGGGGTCAAGGTCACTGTTACTAAAATAGAAAAAAAACTGTATATGCTCAGTAAGTTTAGTTCGGAATGAGATATTGTGATAAAAAAGTGTCCGTAAAGACGGAACTTGGTATTGAAAACGGGCCTGGTGGGGTCAAGGCACTGTTCACTGTTACTAAAATAGACAAAATGGATTCCGGATGATTTCTCATGAAAGGCTTCACATATTTAAACAATTTTTGGCACACAATTGTTATGTAAAAGTTAAATAAAGGTCACTGTTACTAACATATTCAAACTGTTTCTGCTCAATATATTTAGAAGGAATGAGATATTGTGCTGAAACTTGTTGTATATGTGGCTACTGTGAAGACGACACTTTTGATTGAAATTTGGGCTACTGTGGTGCAGGTCACTGTTACTAAAGATAGAAAAACTTTTTATGCTAAACTACTTCTGTTAGGAATGAGATATTGTGATGTGTGGGTATTTAATCACTTTCAGTGATAATTCTAGTTTTGTTTCACTTATTTTAAACGCTATTTTACCTTTTTTCAAATAATTGTCAAGAAATAAACTGACGATGTTTCTTCCAATCACTAATAAGTTGTTAATAGTTACCTTTGTTATGAAATCATTAGCTTCTACATGTAGTGTACTGCTGTAACAAGTAAATGTCAAGTGATATTTTCGCGTCACTTGAAAGAATTTAAATTTGGTCTTTCGCTGTTGAAATTCCTTAAATTGTTTTATATTTGTGTTACAACGGACACCAAATCCGAACAAAGTATTATAGTCATTATTATGCTAAGCACAATCGAAGGTATTCTACTTAACCTGAACGCACAGTTCCCCCGAACCGCAAGTCTTGCTGAATAAGGAAAATGCAAAACAATAAAAACGATTTGTTCGTCATTTCGTGGAACAGTAGAAATTAACATTCTCTATAACTTTGAAATTTCTTAATATTTCTTTATCAAACTTTCCAATAATGTTGCTTTTGACAACAGGGTGTGATGTAGTCACAATTTTTACGTCAAGGCTACATTTGATAAAGTTATGCCATTTTGTACTAAGACGTTATAATCAAATCAATGCGGACAATCACTCTGTCCTTTCGCAATATTTTTCCTTCAAATCTTCAAATTATATTGCTTATGACAACGAGTTTTGATTTAGCTAAAATCTTAAGGTCAGGGTCACATCTCTGAAAGAGTGATGACAACATTGTTTCCCAACGGGCTCTTAAGTTTTGTTATTCTGAAAAGTATTCCTCTAGATAACAAATAACGTTGGTTTCATCCAGATAGTCGATGAATAAACACGAGCACTCTTTGCAACATATAAATATCTTGAAATCACTATGTACATTTTTATTTTTATCATTGCAACAGTATGAGGGCTTAAAGAATCATTTTTGTAAATAATTGTTTATTTAATTAGAAAAAGGGGTAGATTGGACTGGAGCTGGATAGGTCAAATACCTTCGCATGTGCTGTTCGTTGTATGTGTGTATGTGTGTGTTAAAACATGTCAATAAAAATGCTTGTAGTTTTTTTATGCCTTGATTATTTGATCATTAATGAAAGTTTTGACCAATTTTCTGCCTGCACATCATAGACACCAGGGCCCAAAATCATAAAACTAAAACTGGAAATCAGTCTCAAATATCAAGCATCTGACTGGCTGAAATGAGATTGGTCTCCAATCTCAGTTTTATGATCGTGAGCCCAGGGATAAAACGGGGAAACATGACTAGCACTGTAGATCCTTTATTTGATATCAGATTATATCCAACAATGATTGAAAAGTTATATATTGTGAAGCTGAGTTAGCCATTGGTTTTGTTTGACTTCAAAATTCAACCACGGGAGCAAACGGAGGAGAGCTTGTGTACACTGTTGAGACTATTACTTCGGCTATGGTGTGCTAGGCTGAAAATGTGAAGATGGTTTTCCTTGACTACACCATTGCTACAGAGCTTAAACAGAACGACAACGTGGGCACTGTGGAGACCCGAACTTGCTCTTAATGTTAGTATTAATGATACCCCCAATGAATTCCATCGATCTCAATTGGTTACTTTTTGGAAGTTCTTCCTCGACCGGTTTACATTGTTATAATGAAGATAGAATTCTTGTTCATTTTCCAACGTCTATACTACACTATACGTCTATACTGGCTCGAAACATAAAAGATACCAGCTTATCCTTGTAAATTATTATACCCGCCATAATCATTATCAAGCCCTTTACACCTTTTTTGTGTCAGGGGAGAGAACTTAGCTTAATCTTCCAATGGATCCCATTCATAGTAATCTTCCATTACAAGTTATTTAACCTTAGTTCCTGAATAATGATTAAATGGGTACACCCACACCTGATCAAGCGGGGCGGGACTTAAGTAAAACAACTACAACTCGATGAGTTCATAACATATTCAAGGTGTATTGTTATGCTTTGTTAAAAATTTTACAGGTCTGGTTGTACTGACCGTTTAGTTCTAGAAAAAAGAGAGAACAGAATATCGATAAATCACTTCATTATCGTGTTGGTGTTTGTGTTGTCGATCCAGGGAATTTCGGAAAAGCTGGTAGACAGACACGGGCAGAATGTCATAAAATAATTAATTCAGTCGGTCCTAAGTTGTCGCCGGAGAGGGGTGGTCACTTGTTACATCCAAGTTATACATCAGTAATTTTACGCTGATATTAATGGTGTCACATATGCAGAGATATAACATCGGTACGGTACCGTGGATTGCAACATCTCGAATTCTCAAGGGAATTGCTTTTTTTTATCTTGGATAATGAAATTTCGGATGGCATTTTGAGGACTTTTGATTTTAGTGAAAAAATGTGTATATGCTAGGATAAATAAGCATTTGCAATCCGAGTTCAATCCAATTAATGTTTAGTAAAAAGATTCTGCTGGCTGTCCGATCATTGAAAATAAAATTATAACAACGTACATAATACGGAATATGTTCTAAATCGCTAAAGTTCCGAAAACAAACATGATAAACCATTGGAAATGTTCATGATCTGTAGATTCTTCGCAATTGTTAGGCAGGAACGAAGCAGTTAAGAATGTGGTCCCGTGGCCTAATGGATAAGGCATTTGACTTCGGATCAGAAGATTGCAGGTTCGAGTCCTGCCGGGATTGATTAGTTTCCGACGAGTTATCTGAAACAATAAATATTAATACTTTTATCATTTTATAACATTTTGACATTTCGCATGCATTGATGGAAACGTGTACATAATATAGTACAGCGGAACGTTAATTTACATTCTGTCAAAAATACGTGCTACTTTCGAAATGCTGATAATTAAAAAAATATTAACCAGCTTCACAGTTATTTTCTTCTATTTACTTAGCCAACCGTACATTTTCTCAGAATCATTTTTTTTTCATTTTACTTTTCATTTTCCATCAATCAACTACGGCTTGCTGTTATAGGCTCGCAAATTCCTTGCGCAAAAGTGTTTACTTGCCGGATCAACATTAATTAGTGGTATGGCAACCAAAAGTTGTTTTCTTTATTGTTGTTTTTATGAGTGTGTGCATAAAATGGCCGCTTAGACAATGAGTTAGATACATAGGTGAGATGCCGAAGAAATAAACGAGTAAGTGTAAACGAACGACATTACTTCCCGCAAGAAAGTTCAAATATTAATTTTATTGTTTTATACCAAAATATCCTAGTGCCTGTACCTATGACTTATCGATTTTCATATGGCGGCAAACGAGATAAGCCAAAATAATGAATAAATGCCAATATTTCCGCTTACGCTGACAACTTCCCAAGTGATATAGTGGTTAGGATTCCGCGCTCTCACCGCGGCGGCCGGGGTTCGATTCCCCGCTTGGGGATATCTCGTATATTTTGTATAATTTCCATAATTTAAGGTGGTATCATTTGTCACAATTATAGTTAAAGTTGGGGGGAGTGTGGTTTCCTATTTTCATAAAATTTCATGTTATTTGATAATTATAAATCTTCTTATTACTTCAGATATCATTTATAGGGCATATAAATGTTACAGGTCAAGCAGGAATTATAAAAAAAAATAGAAATATGAAACAATTTCTTACACTGAGTGTAGACTTATTGGCGGGAGTCCAAACTTCCAAATTAACCACTATAGTATTAAACTACAGTCACAGGAAGGTTGTCTATATCAAGGTTAACAATGTCTTAGAATTTAGGTCAATAAACTTCACTAGAACAATGACAACAAACAATGCAAACATGAATGACAAATTTTCCTTTTGTAGTCACTAGGAGAAACATGTTTTGCTATTGTTCTAGTAATGTTTATTGAACTAACTTCTAAGACATTGTTAACCTTGATATAGACAACCTTCCTGTGACTGTAGTTTAATACTATAGTGGATAATTTGGAAGTTTGGACTCCCGGCAATAAGGCTACACCCAGTGTGGGAAATTGTTTCATATTTCTATTTTTTTATAATTCCTGATTGACCTGTAACATTTATATGTCCTATAAATGATATCCAAAGTAATAGGAAGATTTATAATTATCAAATAACGTGGAATTTTATGAAAATAGGAAACCACACTTCCCCCAACTTTAACTATATTATGACAAATGATACCACCTTAAATGAATGGCAATACTAGAGACCAATTTAAGAGGTCGCAAACATTGCAAATGGCGAAAACAGGCAAAAAATTCAAAAATGAATTTTAAGGAAAATACTTATTGCCACCTATATTTTAGTAAAGAATTGTATTTCGCTAAGGATGTAGTTAATGTTTGCAAGGTCAATTTAGTCTAATTCATGTTCTAATTACCAAGCACAAACTAAAACAAAAGAAAAACCATTTGCATGAGAACTCTGAAATTCATGAAGAATATATCAAAGTAACTCATACCTGAAATAAGTATATGCTGGTCTACAATGTTTAGGGCCAATTCGTCAAAATAATGCTAGGGTTTTCAAGAAATTCAAGGAAAACTTACTTCCTGGTTCAAACCGAAAGTAGATTTGAACCAGAAAGTAGGTTTTTCTTGAAAACCCTAACATTATTTTGAAGAATTGGCACTAAACATTGTAGGCCCATTCTTAGTTTTGTTTAAGTATTTTTATCAAAGTTCTTACCACATGTTCTCGAATTCATGTAGTGCCAAACCATTACGTGATAGAATGAATGCCCAAAATATTTTTCCAGACTTTCTAGAGCTACATTTTTGGCAATTAAAAACGATCTAAGTTGTTATATAATTATACCATGATTCATTTATTGTAAGCATACTTGAACTGTTTCAGTGTTTACTTCTTTTACTGGACAGCATGTTTTATGTATAGTTTCACTTATTTCAAAAGCTGTTTTACCAATATTTTAATAATTGTCAAGAAAGAAACTGACGATTGTACTTGCAATCACTAATAAGTTGTCAACAGTTATCTTTGAAACAAACATATGCTACAAAGTGTACAATTAATGGTGATGGACAATTTAAGTGTATCCAGTATACATAATTTTCTCTTTTATAACAAAAATATTTGTTATGAAATCATTAGCTTCTACATGTAGTGTACTGCAGTAATAGATAAATGTCAAGTGAAATTTTCGTATCACTTGAAAGAATTTAAATTTGGTCTTTATAGCTGTTGAAATTCCTTAAAAATTGTTTTATATTTGTGTTAAAACGGACACCAAATCCGAACAAAGTATTATAGTCATTATTATGCTAAGCACAAGCGAAAGTATTCTACTTAACCTTAACGCCCAGATCATCAAACCGCAAGTCTTGCTGAATAAGGAAAATGGAAAACAATAAAAAAAGATTAAATTTTGTTCGTCAGTTCGTGGAACAGTAGAAATTAACATTCTCCATAACTTTGAAATTTCTTATTATATCTTTATCAAACTTTCCAATAATGTTGCTTGTGACAACAGGGTGTGATGTAGTCACAAAATTTACGTCAAGGCTACATTTGATAAAGTTATGCCATTTTGTATTAAGACGTTATAATCAAATCAATGCGGACAATCACTTTGTCCTTTCGCAATATTTTTCCTTCAAATCTTCAAATTATATTGCTTATGACAATGAGTTTTGATTTAGCTAAAATCTTAAGGTCAGGGTCACATCTCTGAAAGAGTGATGACAACATTGTTTCCCAACGGGCTCTTAAGTTTTGTTATTCTGAAAAGTATTCCTCTAGATAACAAATAACGTTGGTTTCATCCAGATAGTCGATGAATAAACACGAGCACTCTTTGCAACATATAAATTTATTATATGAAATCACTATGCATAGGTTTATTTTATTTTTATTATTGCAATCAGTTTTTGTAAATAGCTATTTAATTAGAAATAGGGGTAGATTGGACTGGAGCTGGATAGATCAAATACCTTCGCATGTGCTGTTCGCTGTATGTGTGTATGTGTGTGTGTTAAAACATGTCAATAAAAATGCTTGTAGTTTTTTCATGCCTTGATTATTTGATCATTAATGAAAGTTTTGACCAATTTTCTGCCTGCACATCATAGACACCAGGGCCCAAGATCATAAAACTAAAACAGGAAATCAGTCTCAAATATCAAGCATCTGAATGGCTGAAATGAGATTGGTCTCCAATCTCAGTTTTATGATCGTGAGCCCAGGGATAAAACGGGGAAACATGACTGGCACTGTAGATCCTTTATTTGAATTTATCAGATTATCTTCAACTGTCATGGAAAAGTTTTATATTGCTACAACCGAAGTCGAGTTACCCATTGGTTTTGTTTGACTTCAAAGTTCAACCACGGGAGCGAACGGAGTAGAGCTTGTGTACTGTTGAGACTACTAAATCGATTACAAATGTGTTAGTCTGAGAGTTTGAAGATGGTTCTTCTTGTCTACACCATTGCTACAGAGCTTAAACAGAACGACAACGTGGGCACTGTGGAGACACGAAATTGCTCTTGATGTTAGTATTAATGATACCCCCAATGAATTCCATCGATCTCAATTGGTTACTTTTTGGAAGTTCTTCCTCGAGCGGTTTAAATTGTTATAATGAAGATCAAATTCTTGTTCATTTTCCAACGTCTATGGCTCGATGCATTTGGCGGTAAAGCATAAAAAATACCAGCTTATTATTCTAATAATCTAAATTATTTTACCCGCTGTGCTTGCAAGATTTACAACTTTGTAGCTAAGGGGAGAGAACTTAACGTAATCTTGGTATGGATCCCATTCATAGTAATCTACCATTATAAGTTATCTAACCTTAAAACTTACTTGACATTTCCTGAATAATGATTAAATGGGTTCCTGGGTCTACCTCCAAACCTGAACAAGCGGGACGGGACTTAAGTAAAACAACTACAACTCGATGAGTTCGTAACATATTCAAGAGGTATGGTTAAGCTTTCTTGAAAATGTTACAGGTCTGGTTGTTCTGATTGTTAAGTTCTAACCCGAAAAAAAAAGGAATATCGATAAATACTTTCATTTTCCGTGTTGGTGTTTGTGTTGCCGATCCAGGGAATTTCGGATAAGCTGTTAGACAGACACAGACAGAACGTCATAAAATAATTTATTGAGTCGGTCCTAAGTTGTCGCCGGAGCAGAGTTGTAACTCTCTGTAGTTTTTAGTTTTGCGCTAACGCAATTTCATTTCGGAACTGAACTCCGTATTTCAGTTTTGTTGCTGTATTTCTTTTTGCAAGTATGATAAGAAACAAAAACAATATTTAGAGTTAATTCATGATTAGTAACTTACAAACTTGAATTGAGTGCGCACCATCCGTTGTAGAACCGCTTCAAATTATATGGGTTTCTTTCTGTTCTGCCCCGCAGGCGTACCTCTCCGATGACATTTTTTCATTTAAATGTTTTATCAAGGACCCAAATATAACCTTTGTAATATTTGAATAAAAAATAATCTTATAATTTCGTCGCTTCACAGAATACGATTTGCAAGACACAGTTCGTCAAAATGGAAAGCACTTTTGACGCGCCGTCATCGTTTGCCATTGAAAAGATGTATGTAGGGTAGGTATCTTGTGTTGTCACGCGAGGGCAACCGTGCCATAGCAAGCGAAATGTGTTAGTAACGCTCATCAGCAGATTAACAACAGATATTTCATTGTTTACATGTCGTCTGCGAGAAGAGCGCGTTCTGGAGAAATAGCAGGTGAAACGAGCACAGCGAACCACAATCGGCGAAAATTAAATCTTCTTAAGTGCTTTTATTAATAATTTTCCATTTCCATCATTAGCCGTATCGTTACTAGAAATTGTAATTATATTAGATACAATTATTGCTCTAAATAACTCTCTATATTTGATTCGCACCTGCTACGGGGTCACAGCACGCTCGTTAAGGTCAGAATTCACCTGTCACGGGCACCTGCCTCCCCAAGTGAACGCCTTGTGAAGTAGGGATCGGTGTTGTTATGCTAATTTTGGAAACAATAACGCACCAGATACATGGAAAAGGTGTTACAGTGTTGTCAGACGCCGTCAAAAGAAATCGAATTTTGAGCGGCGAAATCTGTTCACCTTCCAAATCGATGTAAGCACCTTGTTGACATGGGGAAGTTGTAAGCACACAAAGCTGATACCAAACTCGTTAGTTATAATTCAGGCAAGATAATGTGAGAAAGTTCGTTATGTGCGATCAAGCGTTCTATAATGATCGCAGGTTGGTCTAGGTCTACACTCGTCGCGAATGTGAACATTAAGATAAATCTGTTCAGGTTTGCCTCTTCACCCTGACAGGCCAAAGAAATACATTACAAATTTAAAATACTATAATTTTGTTTTCTTTTTTTTCTATTCCAAAAGTGGACTTCTAGAATAGAAAAAGGACAAAACCACAGTATTTTCAATTGCAGTTTCTTTCTTTATGCGTGATTTTAAGTTTTTACATTTGAAAAAGTCGAAATTCTGTGGTGATCTTTTTTATCCGGTTAGACGGACTGTGTCCTTTCTAGTACATTTAATCTATATGAGAGGCAATTCCACATGACAAACGCTGTGGAATTCAGTCAATTAAGTTAGTTTAGCGGACTCCCATCCAAATGATTGTTCTTATAATCAAGCCTTAAGCAGCCTCTTCTCGCTTAATTTAAGAAGCATCAGAGCATAGGGTGTAGTTATTTTGCAGTGATACATTTATTTTCATTCAGGGTGCTTGTTTAAAGAATGGTTTGCTTCTATGAGTTTAAGTTACTGCATTATGATTAGGTTCAACTAATTTCTTATAGTTCATAATTTTTTTATTTATAAAAAATATATATTTTGTTGCGCTTGATTTTTTTATTAAGAAGAAAATCATGGTTTCAACACGAAGGAATACAGTTTACCTGTATAAAGGTTCAACAGTCAACATAAGTGTCAAACATGAAATTTTTTAACATTCGTTACTAAGATCTAGTAAATAATTCGAAGACTGGTCTCAATATCACAAAACTAAAACTGGAGACTAGTCTCAAATCTCAAGCATCTGATTGACTGAAATGGTGACTGGTCAGATGCTTGAGATTTAAGACTGGTCTCCAATCTCAGTTTTATGAACTTGGGCCCGGCTGGAAGTTAGTTCCAGTTCCCAAACAGTTGGCTGGTAAATAATTCGAGGTATAGTTTTGAAACTGTAATTTTAGTGTAAGTAAGCAGAGGCAATACAGAGAATAAAACTCCGTTTCCGTTACAGCACAGAATCTACACAGGAAATTATCACAATCAGTGCATGTTATCGAAACTCTTCAAAGTCCATTGTCAGCTGGTGGTCAGTTAAGACTGTGGGATTCGTTCCTTTCTTAGCATAAATGTATGTTCTGGTTTAACTTGTACATTATTTCTCAAACGTTTTTTTATTTATTGTGTTAAAGTGGGTGCGCGCGGGTGCGTATGCCAGTGAGTGCATGCCTGCGTGCGTGAGCGCGCGCATGCGTGTTCGTATTTTTGCCTTTGTTATTTTTGTACAAAACATTATTTTGCTTTGTCATTATGTTTGTTTATTATGGTGTACATGCATATGTGCTCTTCGTAAGGAGGAGATAAAGATTATCTGTCTATTAGTGTTAAACTGGTCATTTGATTATTTGTGCTTGTGCAAAATTCGTACACAGGTTTGCAGCAAATTTTGAGACAATCATACAGCAACATACGAGTGTAAAGATTATTTTTAAATTTTATTCAATCCACTGAACGAATTTTGAAACGTTTTGACCATAAGTGACTACTACGACTATTTTTTTCTTATTCATTTCTTGTACACAAGTGTAACATTTTAAATGAAGAAAACCTCAATATAAGTTTACAATTTTCAATAAATTTGCGTGTGATGTAAAGTTACTTCCGTATTGAGAATTAATAATGAAATTTGTGCACATAATTGATGTCACAGGAGGTCAGCTCAAAAATGATGGCAACCAGCTGGTCAGGGACTCAATCTTGAATTTTAAATATCTCAGTAACTAACGCACCAATTAAAAACAACTTTTCAGCACTATGCTTATCTTCAAAATGTATTTCCTATTCCGGAATATTAATGCTTGCTCAAAGAACTGAAAGCAAAAGTAAGATTACTAACTGAATCAGTAATTTTATTGAAATACTTGACTATATGATTATATGGTAAGACCACCTAATCCGAAGTTTGTGGAAGCACACGAATATATTACATTATAAATAAATAAGTGATTATTGCACAGTGTATAGTTCCCTGACAAAGTTTGTTTTAAGTATGTAGTCTCTCAAACAGTTCCAGTTCTGCACGAGTCCTCGTGCTTGAGCAGAAGTGACATCCTGGAGAACGTCTTGCTGCACGAGCTACAGCTATACTTTTTCACATCAGAGTGTGTCTGTAAATGCGCGCGCAGATTGCTCCTGTCAGCAAACGCTCGCAGGCACGTGCAACACGTAAAAGGCTTTTCTCCGGTATGCGTTCTCACGTGGCCTTGCAGCAACCATGGGCGGGAAAAAGCTTTTCCACAAATTTTACATTTACAAGGAAGAGTATGTGTGCGAATATGCATTTTTAAGGCGCCTAATGACACGTAGGTTTTGTCACAATACTTGCAGGCGAATTCTTTCTTACACTCCTGAGCACAGTGGAACTGTTTATGTTTAGAAAGGCCACTAAATGTTGAGTAACTTTTATGACACGTGTCACAACGATACTTCACTGTGTCAGAATCGGTGTCCTTTTTCTTGTCTATACTAACAGTATCTTTATCAAGAAATACACGGTGGACTGGTGATATTAGTTCCCGATTGTTCTTCATTTCATCTTCAGCCAGCGTAGTCATCATGTTAAGCGTTTCTTCTGATTTCACCGTAGTTTCTTTTTCCTCAGGCAGTTTTTCTGTCGCGTGGACTGACGAAACAGGCGGGAAGTAGGCTTGGTTGAACAGTCGTAGGTTTGGTAAATGTTTTAGATAATCCGCAGGGTAGTGGTGCGGATACACGTGTTCTGGAATAACTGGAAACGGATACCCGGGAAATGTCGGATACTGGAAGAAGGGAAAGGGCGGAAAACCATGATACATCGGCAACTGCCATGGAAATTGTTGCAAGTGTGTGGCTCCTTGATTAATGGACGGACTGGAACTTGGACTGATACGTGACTGTTCTGGACTCCGCGGATGACTCAGATCGAGTGTCGGGCTAGTACGCTTTGGTTCCGGTATAACAAGCTGGACTCGGCGACGTTTACCATCTGCAGAAGAAATAAAATAAAATTAAATTTATGCAGAGAATTTTTGCGCACAAGAGAAAAAAAACTTGGTTGCTGTCCCGATTTGGAAACCTCGAGAATATTTTTATACCAAAGTATTTTTGTTTTTTTGTCAACATAAGTTCCATAAATTCAGTGTAATTTATTAATATATGTTATTTTAGCCAGGTTTGTGAGAAGAAAAATTAAAACAGATTAAAGCCGTATCAACTATAAAATCGACAATAATAATAATAATAATAATAATAATAATAATAATAATAATAATCATCATCATCATCATCATCATCATCATCACCATCATTATATATATATTATAATGATAATTATCAACAACAATAAAAACCACAACATCATCATCATCATCATCATTTACTGAACGGTTTAAGAAAAACCTGGCCTTTAAGTGTCGTTTAATTTTCAACTAATCCTAAACAATGTGAATATTTAGTATAAATATCGGTAATGAATTCAACCATTTTGTAATAAAAAATAAACAATTTAAAATGGCCAGAAACTATCATTAAATGTATTAGACATAAAAACACTATGAGAGCTGATGATAATTTATATTTATAATTAGCAGCTCGACCTCTCACTACATTAAATGTTTGTTAGAATGTGTTTACTGTATATTGTCGTGACCAATTGAACTTGTATTTGTATAATATAAATGGTGTTATTTAACAATGTACATGTTGTACAAGTTAATAAAGATCTTGTCTCATAATCTAAAAGTCACAGTTTACGGACGTCTTCAACACGGGGACGATTTCTGCTGCTAATTATCGTACCTAAAAGTGCAAGAAATTTCACACATGTCATAGTAAAAGCTTATAATAATCAGATCTTCAGGTCATAATAAGTGGCTACAACACATGTTGGCACACTTGCTTTTCTGTTACAATAATCTAACATTATCTTGTGTGATCCTCTTTAAGAAAACTAACACGTACATGTATCTTGCAGTTCTGTTATGTTCACACGGTCCGTCATTGCCGTTCGTTTACTGATTAAACTAATGAAAATCTTCCCACAATCAAATAAATAATGTTTTGAATGTGATCAATATTGATACGTTCTATAAAAGGCTGTTTTTGATACACCTGTGCTACCAAAAGCCGATTATGTTCAGCAGTAAACGGATTAAAAATTAACATTTGATTTGAAATGTAAATAGTGGAACAGGTGCAAAAATAAATCCAGGTTTAAACATGAATTCAGACGCTTAAAGATCAAAATGAAGAATATCAGTCAGTAACCCCTTATCGAATTCGTTAAAAATAAATCCGAAATCACAGATTATTTGTTTCCATTTAGTAGAGTTGCTGCTGTTGCGCCTCTATGTGTTTCTACAATATTTTGCACTGACAAATAATTTTAATTAATAAAGTTTCAACTGGCTTGTAAAACGCAAAAATGTTTTAGAGTATTATTTTAAAAAATCATAGCATCACTGTTTCACAAAGACAAATTGTTTTGATATATTATATTTGTAGTTGAAAACTGAATATACAAATGGAAACCTAAACAAAGTGTAAAATAGTGACATGAACTGTATGTTCACTGTGAATTTTCTTTGGTAGCTGCAAAATCATCAGAGGTACAGTTTTCTTCGTTTACAAAGTCCTTTCAGGTGCAACATTATAACATAGCAATCCAGTGTCAATTATCTGATTCGCTAAAATGGAGACTAACCTCCAATTAGATACTTGGAATTTGAGACTTGTCTAATGTTTCAGTTTTATAATCTTAGGCACTGAAAATGTTCGCAATGCTGCTTTAAGTTATCAGTGGAAGTAAAAAAGCTATCATAAGGAGAGTTTTGCTTAAACAGGTCCTACTAAAATCGTTATATACTATATTCTGATTCACGGTCTTGTATTGTAAAATTAAAAAAGTAATGCTTTTAATTATTGGTGCACAATCATATTTATTTTTGGAGTAATACGGCATCTATAAAACTGGGATTTTGTAATATATTCAATTTTATAAATAATTACAATAAATACACCTTCATTTGAATTTTCATATAAACACTATTAGATCAATGTACATTTTATGATTCTATTAGTTAAGTTTACATGCCATAAGCACCCTTGAACTACCAATGACACCTTTTAAGTGTTTTCATTTAAAATAATGTGTAATTGCGAATTGTTTCTACATGCCCCTAAGGAAGTTACAGTCATTTATTAAATGTTATAATTAATACAAAATGTTAATGGTCATCTGTTGTCCACAAGACAATGAAATTTGATTGGCAGGTCTGGAATATTCCTTTTGCTGAATGCTTTCATTCGTTATACCTAACCGTCTTTTTTTAGTTCTAGCAAATATGAATAATATCAAAGACACATCGAAGAAATATTTGCAGTTTTCATAATATAGTTAATATTTTTTCTCAATGGTCTTCTTTCTTAAATAAGCATGTCAGAGGGATCGGGGGTCAAGTATTTTATTTCATTTTACGATATTAAGAATACACTACTTTCAGGCGGCATATATTTGAAGCATTCTTTTGAGATACCAAACCATAATAGTATCTATGTTGCTTTTTTAAGTTACCGGAGAAAATTAATGATAAGAAAAGCTTTACATATATTAATTTTATTGCTTGAAAAAGTCTATTTAATTTTACCAGTCTTTATTTAACAGAAGGAATCCAAGAAATTTCAGTAAAAAATAAGCTGCAATTCTGGATTTTTTTAAATTCAAGGTTTGATACCATGTCTATGCAGAAGTATCATAGGAAAAGTTGACCAAGCTGCTTTAAAATTACAAGAAATTTACCTTTATGAGCGCCTGTCTTTCCCGAGCCTTCCTGCACGTGGTTGTCATTCACATCACGTGATAAATTCAAACTTATCAACGTCGTGGCACTCATGCTGCTAGGAACACTTTTCTTAAAATTTTAACAAATTATTAAAGTCGTTTAGAGCAATTATATGGATCAAGTCATGTAATCGTGGCACTAGATTCCTCGCCGTTGTGACTTTTCCTATTGAACACCCGATGTGAAAATTTCTATTTAAATTATCAATTTATCGCATCCACCTGTCTAGAGGCAATTAAACCTGATTTGAAATCGCTTCTAGTATTTACATTCAATCTAGAAGTAAAGAAATCGAATTTATCAGTCCATAAACAACCTCAATAAGTGTCTGGATTGAATTAAACGTTTCACACTTTTCGTGTTAAAGTAAAGAAAAAGTTGCAGAATGTCAAATTGTAAGACTAAAGCCAACACAACTATTCACACATTTGGAATAATTCTATTACATTCAATGTTCTATCTGTTTGAACAAGTGTTTCTGCCTAAGGAAATCCTATCAGTTCTATCCCACTTTTCGGCTAATCTTCCGTCCTATCGCTCTCTCCAAAGAAGGCATAAAGCGTCAAAATCCCGCCCACTTCTCGCGAGGAAAATCACCATTCGGATAATGTCGATGTAACAGGTGTCACTGCTAACAATGCTATTTATTAACAACACGCTCCGGGCTCTTTATGCACATTGATTCGCAATTTCCATTGAAAAGTCTTCTTTTCAAATAGTATTTTGTCAATATATCCTCATTTTGAGGCGACATGTGAACTGATTTGCACCAAAATTAATACAGGTGACACAAATCTGGCTCATTGTACAACCATCGAAATAAATGCTAGAATATAAATTTTCATTTTTACGCCACGCGTACGTTGTCAGGTGAAAAATTATGTTTAGATTGAAAAAGTGGTGATATGTAGATTGTATGCTGATAACAAGTGCTAATGAGGCTTTGATTAGATCATAAAAATCACACGAGCACCTGTTAACATTCAATTTCTGATTGGACGAGTGACACCCAACACGAAAGCATGTTCGATGATGTTAATTAAAATACATGTATAGACCCTTTCCTCAGTATATACGCATTTATGGCGTGGGCAGACAGTGTAGATCCAGATCAGCCGGCACATCCATGCCGTCTGAACAGGATCTACGCTGTTCGCTTTAAGATTTATTATGTTACTTCTGATCAATGGCAAAAAGCGACCAGTGCAGATCCTGATCAGACGGCACGGATGTGCCGACTGATCTGGATCTCCACTGGTCGCATATGAGGTAAAACAAGTTTACATGGAGCAAAGGGATTGTAATGGAGACATCAAACAGACATGTGAACAAATGTGTATAGACATATTGTTTCACTTAAAGCTATTAGACATTATATTCTACATTAAAAATTAAATTAAATCGGTTGGATGTAGCTATTTAATGCATTCTTTCTTTCAAAATAACTATTTGTCCACCTTTCTGTCAATAAAATTTACTAGAAAGAAGAAATAAGAAACGTTATCAGAAACGCGCAATGTCACTGATGTAAATGTGAGTTAGACCACCAAAGAAAATATCATTTTCATCGAGCGCCAAGAACGACTAGGTTGATATCCTTCCGCTTCTGAGTGTTCGATCATAAATATTCATAGAAGTAATAATGTTATCCTCTATTTTAAAAAGGTCAATGCCAACAATATTGAAATTCTTTGCGCTCTCTATCAACCTCCTTGACTAAGTGAGGAGCCGAGCCAAAGCTGTTCTCCCTGAATCCTCGTGTCACCATGACGACATGCGCCACCATCTTGCTACGGCAGCCATTATCAAGCGACAGGTGCTAGATCAATGTGGGAAATCGAAAATCATTTTAAATTTTCTATTATTCGTATATCCTACTTTGGATCTCATTTCAAATTTTCTTTCACCTAGCAACCGTGAACCTGCTGGAGGAATTCGAATAAGAAGTTTCATAATTAGCTTGACATTAAAAATGAACGCCGTGAAATTGCGTCTTATTGGCGCAGGCTGCTCTCATATCCAGACTGATCGTGTTTTCTTACTGCTGTCGGTATTGTAATACTGTTAAAGTTAGGGGGTAAAGCCCCCGTTTACCAACATGTCTTTTGTTGCATTTCCGGGTTTTCCGTGGATCGTGACATAACAACGTCATTGCGCAGCATGTGCGTTGGAGATGCGTTTAGAAAACAGTTTTGACACGAATTCGTTCTTTTATTTTGCTACACGCCGGCGTGACAGATGCGCCTAGATTTTTGAGATCGTTGTTCTACTCACAAGTCATTCAAAACCGTGAGAACATTTACATTCCTAATAAAAAATATTAAAAGAGTTTTGTTTTTTTCTTTTAACATTTCCTCCGATAACAGAGGCAAGCCGTTATTAAGGGCGCAGTTTAAAAGTTACATATCTACAAAACGACAGTGCATTACGGCCGACACAATTCAAGTCGAAAAGATCATAATTATGTTGAAGTGGTTTTAATCACTATGTTCACAACTGAAGAGGGACAGGTGCGATTTTATTGTACCCTCTCACCACAAAAGTCATACACACTGAATAGACCAATAATATCCACTCCTTTAAATGTTTATTTCATACCAACACTTTAATATCGGGTCTTTTCAGCTTAATTGGATTTAATTGGAATTGGCAACCCTTTATACATCTAGGGTGACTAGGAAATACGTCACCGAGTGTGGTAGGGTTGCTTTCCCACGGGGATGTGAGCCTTGCAGTTTACATTGTAAGGTTATACGAAAACTGCTAAGAAAAACAAATTGAACTTTGCTGATTTTTTATAGACTCTATTCTAAAAAAATGTGCTATTTGTTTTGGCGATTTTTTTAAATATTTGGTTTCAAAATTGAGTTTTGATAATCGATCATAGTTTTATTACAGAATTTAAATGATCTATTCTCAATTTTGATATCAAATACTTAGGCATTAAGCAGTTAATGAAAAATCACCGAAAACTAAGCGCTTACTTTCTTTTGGAATAGAGAATATATAATTGTTAATCAAACATCAATTCATATACACTTACAATACGCCATCCCTTACGATTAAATTATGTAGAATTTTTATTTTCGTAAATAATATAGCATTGTCACGGATAATGACTGGATGCAAAACAGTGAAGTATTTCACTCTAATGAAATATGAAACAAATGTCCAGAAGAGAGTGAAATTAATGTCATATACAAACTAAATGACATTCATCATAAATAAGCTCGCGAAATAACAAGTTATGTTACAAGTGTCGACTTTTATGTTCATTTTGATAAAATTCACCACTTTACGTGTTATAATGGTCAGTACTAGGTACAGAACGGGTACAACACCTGTACAAATGACTAATTACCTTGCATTTAAACCGGACTAGTAAAGTGCGTTTAACTGACCAAGAACATTAAGAGATATGCACAACAGTAAATAAATCATGTAAGACAGTTGCTACAGTTTCATCGGACAAGTCTCAGAGGGCATATTTCGAACACAGTTCTCTCAGGGTCCGTGATACAGCAGGGCAAAGTCCAAGAACGGATGTTTTAAACACAGCTTCTCCAGGATCAAAGATACAGCAGGGCAAAGTCCAAGAACGTATGTTTCAAACACAGCTTCTCCAGGATCAAAGATACAGCAGGGCAAAGTCCAAGAACGGATGTTTCTAACACAGTTCCCTCAGGATCAAAGATACAGCAGGGCAAAGTCCAGGAACGGATGTTTCAAACACAGCTTCTCCAGGTTCAAAGATACAGCAGGGCAAAGTCCAAGAACGGATGTTTCTAACACAGTTCCCTCAGGATTAAAGATACAGCAGGGCAAAGTCCAGGAACGGATGTTTCTAACACAGCTTCTCCAGGATCAAAGATACAGCAGGGCAAAGTCCAAGAACGTATGTTTCAAAACAGCTTCTCCATGATCAAATATACAACAGGGCAAAGTCCAGGAACGGATGTTTCAAACACAGCTTCTCCAGGATCAAAAATACAGCAGGGCAAAGTCCAAGAACGGATATTTCTAATTCAGTTCCCTCATGATAAAAGATACAGCAGGGCAAAGTCCAGGAACGTATGTTTCAAACACAGCTTCTCCAGGATCAAAGATACAGCAGGGCAAAGTCCAGGAACGTCTGTTTCAAACACAGCTTCTCCAGGATCAAAGATACAGCAAGGCAAAGTCCAGGAATGAATGTTTCAAACACAGCTTCTCCAGGATCAAAAATACAGCAGGGCAAAGTCCAGGAACGTATGTTTCAAACACAGCTTCTCCAGGATCAAAGATACAGCAGGGCAAAGTCCAGGAACGGATGTTTCTAACACAGTTCCCTCAGGATCAAAGATACAGCAGGGCAAAGTCCAGGAACGTATGTTTCAAACACAGCTTCTCCAGGATCAAAGATACAGCAGGGAAAAGTCCAGGAACGGATGTTTCTAACACAGTTCCCTCAGGATCAAAGATACAGCAGGGTAAAGTCCAGGAACGTATGTTTCAAATACAGCTTCTCCAGGATCAAAGATACAGCAGGGCAAAGTCCAGGAACGGATGTTTCAAACACAGTTCCCTCAGGATCAAAGATACAGCAGGGCAAAGTCTAAGAACGGATGTTTCTAACACAGTTCCCTCAGGATCAAAGATACAGCAGGGCAAAGTCCAGGAACGGATGTTTCTAACACAGCTTCTCCAGGATCAAAGATACAGCAGAAAAAAACGAATAGTTTTTAATATATTTTAAAACTGCCAAACTCGAAAACAGCCTTCTTTCATTTAAACTTGTATGTCTGTCCTTTTTGCCAAAAGACTTCTGCAAAAAACACATGTATCTTAAATGTGACCCCCAATACTTGTACAGTATTCCCGTTTTTGTTTTATAGCGCACCATTATACAAATCGAAGTCAATCGTGGTACGTAAGCATGCATTTCGCGCCAGAGTAAAACCGAAGATAATTTATTTGCGTATTCGAGACACTAAAACTTGTTGCATGCAATATTTTGATTATTGTAATAATCGGTAAAGCAAGGTTAAAATATTTTTC
>JAZAYU010001122.1:0-84125 GCA_038501625.1 Corbicula japonica | reverse complement strand
ACAGCCTTACAAAATTCAGTAAAATTTAATAAATCATAAATGGGAGAGAAAAAGTTCGTATTTTGTTACCAAAATTCAAAACGAAATAAAATTCAATGTAAATATATGTACATTTTAATGATCGAATATTTTACCCGTTTTACTAATTTAGCAATCGAGTAATGTTACATTTATTTTCACAATGAAGACAATTCAAGCCGAATACTTGTTCGAACCAATTTAGTCTAAATAGGGTTAGGGATCAGCTTACTCTTGAAGTAATGTCATTCCAAAGTAAGTATTTTAGGTACAAACATGACGTAATGCCATTTTAAAGTGAGTATTGTAGGCTCAGACATGACGTTATATCATTCGTAAATGAGTATTACAGTTTAACACATGACGGAATGTCATTGTAAAGTGAGTATTTCAGGCTAACACATGACGTTATATCATTTGTAAATGCGTATTTCATGTAAACACATGACGTAATGTCATTTTAAAGTGAGTATTTCAGGCCTACACATGACGTTATATCAATTGTAAATGCATATTTCATGTAAACACAGGACGTTATGTCATTTTAAAGTGAGTATTTCAGGCTCACACATGACGTTATATATCATTTGTAAATGAGTATTTCATGTTAACAGATGACGTAATGCCGTTGTAAAGTGTGTATTTTAGGCTCAGACTTTACAAATCATGTCATATTAAAGTAGGTACCAATGGTAAATTTATTAGTCTTCTTTAAATGTTTCTATGATGAGTGAGGGTGTTCTCATCTAAAGCAAATGCAAAGAGGAATATGAGAAAAATGTTCAGATGGCTCTTAAAGTAATTTGCATTGTCAAACATCTAGTTTGTAGTGACGCTTTTCACATATAAAAGATAATATTTTGAGCAATGTAAGATGACCAGTTAGAACTGTGATATAGTGGGCGTATGTTTTGCTTTTGTAATGCAAAGTACTAACTAAGAATATAAAAGCATGTAATGCAGCCTAATCATGAATAGTTCACATGCAGTCTCCACATGCAGTCTCCTAACACGCAACCACCACACGCAACCTTAACTTCAACCTCCACACATAGGCTCAACAAACAGACAACACACAGACTTAACACATGCTCGGTATTGCAATATTCTGTAATTTAAGCTTTATATTGTCAGGTTTATGCTCGTCTGTAAATATAAACTATAATAGTTAACATGTACATTGCGTTAAAGAACAAGCAAATTAAGACGGACGCATATACTTCAATCGTTTTCTTTTTTGAAACACAGCTATTAAATGATGTACTAGTAAAGTATCGGACTAGCACGAAGTACTTTGTCACGTATTGGACAAGTATGAATTACAAATCCTCGTATCGGACTAGCATGATTACTCAAGTGCTTATGTAAATTATGAATGAAGTACCTGTACGTTTTATGTACAAAAATGGTTTGCGATTAGAAACACGGGGTCAAGCCAACAAACAAAACTACTCTCTGCATTCGTTAGCGCTCGGCCATCGGCACGGCCTATGTGCTTTTGCATGCAAAATTGTTAAGCTGATGGGTGAGTTGGAGTCATTTCACCAAGACAACTTGTACTTGTTTGTTGAGATTAGAACCTTTAGGTGCAAGTGTGAGGTTGGTGCACCATAGGAATCTGGATTAAGTCCCCTAGTGGCCATTTTTTTGCCACTGACCGCTCCAAAACGGTAACCCCTCGGGTTCTCACTTTCGTTAATAATTTGTTGCGTCCATTTTGAAACTGATTATTTTATAACCATGCTGTGGGGAGGCTGTGTCTGTTGGATGCGGTCATTCCTGATATGCATATTCTCTTTTTTATGTTCAAATTATATAAACTTACAGTGTTTTATTTCCGTGACATCCTTGGGAAGATATAAGGTTAGGTTATAGTATATCCCAAGATGAAATGGTATGTCATATATCCATTGTATTTGGTTGTGACATTACTGAACTGTAGACGAATCAACTGACGCAGCTGTTGAAACATTTTAGCGTGGACCATGCATGAAATGTTGATATGATAAAACAAACGGATGTAAGATATGTATGCCATACATTGACATGTTGATGTGATAAAACAAACGGATGTAAGATATGTATACCATACATGACATGTTGATATGATAAAACAAACGGATGTAAGATACCATGCATGACATGTTGATATGATAAAACAAACGGATGTAATGATATGTATACCATACATGACATGTTGATATGATAAAACAAACGGATGTAAGATACCATGCATGACATGTTGATATGATAAAACAAACGGATGTCAGATATGTATACCATACATTGACATTTGTATAATAAGACGTTAAACAAGAAATCTGATATAAATTTCTTAAAAGTCATTGAAGAAGGATTCGAACCCGTTTAATAAAAGTTATACCATTGCTAGCCCAAACGCATTGATCGCTGCGCTATCGTGGCGATGTAGTAAGGACATGACAAAATGTTACTATTTATGCATGAAATCGTCATTACCAGCGTTTACTTTTTCGTACATAATTGTAGATATTTTGTCATTTATCTTTGTTTAACAATAGGTGTCAATTTAACAATGCCAATCACACAATTTGGCTAATTGTTCAATCTGAAAATATCAAATCATTTATAGGGCATACCAAAAGAAGTACACATGCAAGTAAAGGCAAACTTGAACGAATTGCATCAACACGGCATGCAGTATGGTACTTTATAAAGGTACTTATGGAGAATCAATATCAAAAGCTGTGTACGGTCGAAACAACATTTTAATACAATTTAACTTTGATATATTACATGAGCTTCTTCGACCTATTTACTCAAGTCTGATCTGCGATTACATTAGCATAAATTTTTCTGTAAAATATGTTCCGACCGGGTCAGTTCAAAGGGATATCGATTGCCTGTTATAGGAAATTGTATAAACTATAAAGTAATCTTTTAACCAGCGTAGAACTCCAAAATTTCACAAAACTCAGCGTAAAAGTTAACTGTCAAAAATTAAATTTAGCTTTTACCGAGTCAAACTGCTAAAACGTTTTGGTTATTTTAACGATCTGTGTTAAATAAGTGTGTTTTAACAGTGAAGTCCTACTTCCGTCGGAGGGTATAAAAGCAAGTGTTGTACACTGTGACGTGGGCAGTCTGTTGCTGGTGTTGAAGTGTGTATATCGTTGAGTTAATTTGGATTCAACATTTGGTCTGCATTATAGGTCCAATATATAACAGGATTGTACTAGCCTAAAAACATATTGACCGGGTTGTCTCATTCAACGTGTATAGCGTGAATGGTATTGGTTGAAGCTAGGACTGATAGGGTTTTTAGATAGTGCCTTCAGACAAGACACTTGCCAGATCTTGTTAGCTTCTGATACACTTGTGTCCCTAAGGTAACCAGAGTAGGTTTTCAGGATAAGGTTTTTAGATTGTGTCTTCAGACGATTGCTGGATCGTTGGATGCGTTGGACGTGTCTGTCCCTTAGTTAGCTTTGAGTAGGTATCGAGGACAGGGTTTAGGTTAGACAGTATTCTTAGACTTTTGCTGAAAGAAGGGGTACAACGTTCACAGAACTGATCATTTAATACGTGTATTTTTTTACTGGGCGAAAGTGCTAGACCAACGTGAGACACTATTGTCCAGCAGGTTAGTTAAGATTTTATTGTTGAGCTTATGTTTAAAGGCGTCATGCATGGGATTTTGTTTTGATGGTAATTTGTTCATGACTTTGTTGAGCACTATTTGAAAGTTTAAGTTGTTCAGATTTGCTTGTTGTAAGAGTGTTACTGTTTGAGGACGTTAAAGCTTGTGGTTCGAAGCATTATTATCTGGTTTATGTTTCTAGTATGTGGTTGTTGTTGCTCCTCGTTGAGATTGTGCTTTAAGTTAGTCCGATGGGCATTGTTTTGTTCAACTGTGATTGTGCTCAGGGTGAAAGTGTAGAGTTTAAGAACAATCTTTTTGTCCCGGTGGTTCATTGTATTGAAGATTGTTTTCATAATGTTCGGCGAATTCCCAGGTGGTTCATTGTCTTGAAGATTGTTTTCATAATGTTCGGCTGATTCTTACCTAAGGCTTGAGTATTTTGTTTGAAGCCAATTATTTCTGAAATCTTTGAAATCATTTTGGAGCAAAGTAGCTCAGGGAAAAAGTTTCGAAAACAAAATTGTTGCTTCGACATATTTAAAACCAGTTTCTGAGAGAAAAGTTGTCCGTTTAGTGACTTTCGCTCGAAGCAGGTTACAATATATTGATTTAAAATCTGTGAGAAATTTATGTAATATTGGTAGTTTGACACCTTTGATCAGAATAACCTTTCTACTTCGTCACCATTAATCTTTTAGTTTCGCTTTCCGTAAGATGTCTTATGTGATCAAAAATGTTCATCTTAGGCGAGACAATCTAATGAATGTCATTTTGATAATTTAAATATGCTTTAGAGCATGAATGATTTTTTCTCAACAAAGAAAAGTTAGACTTGAGTTCTTTGACTCGCCAAGTAAACGAACTAAATTTATTTTTAAAAACACCTCTGTCAAACACTTAACGAAATGATAACCTGGTGGATTACCGCTCTGGAATTATCAGAGCAAAACAAGTTGTCAGGTTTTAGTTTTAGTGTTCACCAAACTCACAATTGCCGCAAGACATTCTTATATGAAAACAAAAATACACATTGTCTTGGTGAATAAACTTCAGCCTACTGTTGACGGCAAAGGCCCACAACATAATAATATTAGACGCTAATGGGATTGTCACTTGAAAATTAAAGTAAGTCCGTAAGAATTCAAATTACATGACCGTGTTTAACTAAATACAAAAACAGCATCTTATCAGTGTTGCTTCAAAATAAGATAGTAAGAGAAAAATAAAAATATAAATGGTGTAACACAAGGTTAATTAATCCAAATAATTTGTGTATATTTCCGTGTCTGTTATTGCCTTAATATGTAATCACTGTGAGATTAAGTCGTCAAGAAAATAAACATATTTCTATTGTTGCTTAGTTTGCACAATCTGTTGAAAAGTATTTGAGACTAAAACAAACAAGACAAACTTTAAGTGCTAATGAACTAGGTGTTTGCAAAACATATTTAAATAGATCTCGTTGAACTTTGTCCTTGATCACATTACCCATTAATTTATAACAGAAGAACTGTTTTCTAACGATATCAATTAACATTTTATTCACATGTTTGGCTTAAAGAAAGAAATTTAAATTGATCTCTGACCGAGATCATTACATTCTTAAAAGCTATCTGACACACACGTTCCACTTTCATGCATTCTGTTATCGAAGTGTACTTGATGTGGTTTTAGTTTAAAACTGATATGAATTTCTGTTTCAAGCTTTGTGGTGCAAATGAACCCTTTAAACAAAGATTAAGAAGGAATTAAATCCCCCGAAAAGTGTTAAACAGAAAACATGTTGAACGCCCACAGAATGAAATGTGAAAATATTGCAGGCAGAGCAACTAAGTAACCTCACCAATAAACACAGCCCCATGAATTAATTTTCATACGACGGTGTTCAAATGCAACTTTGATCGATTGGTGTTTATTGCTGATTGCACGGGCTGTGTGATGTCATTTATAATTATACTGGGTAAGGAGAGTTGGCAGAATATAATTATTTCATGTCAGATCGCACATCTCTATGTTGGCGCAAGATGATTGAACCATTAAATCTTCAAAAACTATTAAAATTAAATAGGAGTAATTGTCGATTTCAAAATGCGTGGAAGACGTGTTAACGTTATTTTAAAATAACATTCATTTCAATTTTAACAATAAAATTAATCACTTTAAAGAACACAGTGAGTTTCTTTGTCGTAAAACAGAAAGCAACGATTATTAGGTATGTCTTTACTTCTTAAGGATTTAGGAATTATATTTCGGGTATTGTAGACGTGAAATAAGATATTCTCCAAAATATTACTTTAATTAATCAAAAGTTCACAATAGCTTTGGTTGAAATGTAGACAGTTTGTTCATATCTTTAAGTTTCAAAGACAAAAGAATTTATTTGCATGGTGGCGCAAATGACCTGTTATTTAAATTATGTTAACTATGCTTAAAAACCTTTAGTTTGCAAAGTGCTACTTTGTTCAATAACCTATCTACATTGCTTCTGAATAGTTTAAAACTAAAAATAACATATCGCGACCTTGCATCATGTTCTTGCATTATATTGGATTCGTTAGGAAACGCCGCCGAGCAGCATTGTAACATAGTAAACGTGTATTTTCTCATTTATGCGGTTATGTTCCTGGACCTTTGTCCGCATTAATAAGATTAATCTGACGTTTGATATGACGTTGAAAGCGAGAATTGTCAATGGTACATTCCCGTCTGCAGGATAAATCAAAGTACTGAAAGTACAGAAAACCAGCGATGATGAACTTGTATAAATATTAGCTCAAAGAGCACATGTGGAGATGTGAGGATTTTTATATTTCTATTGTTTGTTTGTTAACAATTGACTTTTCTAAAAACGTTTGATATGACGTTGCAAGCGAGCATTGTCAATGGTACATTCCCGTCTGCAGGATAAAAAAGGCGAGAATATGTGTTACGTCATACGACGATTCAATTTTATTATTGTCCCAAATGACGTTGTTGTGCGTTGTCGTAACATACATGTCCATGTCAAACGATTTGGCAGAAAGGCCAAATGGTTTGGTTCGCGTTTAAACCGATCTTACTAAATCTTTGTCAGAATTTACGTCTCTGGAAGTATAGTTCAGAGCTTGGTTAAGTGGACACAAAAAAGTCCAATATTCATGAAACTTTATCAACGAATACGTACAAGAATATTTTTAAATTATTTCTTATGCGGCGAATATGTGCTTTTTTGCCACATAAGTAAGTCCAGTGTATAAACGTGGTTGATTTCGTTTATGTGGCGATGCTTTTAAGCGGCGTTACATCGCTTTCATGAAGGTCAGTGTACACTATTGCTTTTCTCTATATGTTCTATTTATATTGTTCTATATAAAATCTTGGATGTCTTTTTGATTTATTTACTTAATCCCTTTTACTTCAGTTTTCGGGCCAGCCTGTATCACGCTACCGGTACTAAGGATGGCATTATTTTCCCCGTGTATAGATAATTATAAAAAAATTTTTATCATAAGGACTCGTTTATTTAGAATTGGTGCCACTACGAAATCAGCCTTAGCTCGATTATAAGAAGACGCAAATAAAAGTTTGGGTCGCTGACATTCCAATTAACTATACTAAAGGACAATGAAAACGCCGGACGGTATAATTGCACTTTTACAAGTAAAATATATTTCTTATAAATATTTTTTCACAGTTTCATAAAACCTGATGCATTGCGGTCATTTAGATAGCAAAATAATGAAAATATTGATTGCATTGTAAAGAAGTTATTGCGTAATAAAGACATTACCTGAAAAATCAAAAGTAACACTTTTGGCTAATTGTGATAAGATCACAACAGAAAACAGATTGAACCAATTCGTTGTTACCTTATTAAATTAAATTATTTTTTGAAACTGGTTATTATTAACTTGTTTGTCAAACCATTCTAGAAATGTTAGAAACAAATGAACAAAATCTTTATGAAAATGAATATTACACTATGCAATTAGTAAGTTTTAGAAATCATCAAAGCTCCCATGGAAATTACATGCACACACAAAATTTCCTCAATAAAAGGTGCTTAATTTGAAAAAAAACTACTCAAGACTTGCTAGCAAATTGTGCGCAATGTTTCTACAAGGGAATAACCGCTGGATAGCTTAAGGACAGATTCAGGCTGGTCCATCTTACCAACAAATCGCTACCCGTTTTGTTGTCCATCACTCTACAAGTTTTCGTACTACTGGTACCGTCAAAGACCGACGGAGACCATGCAAGCGGAGATTGACGACAGCACGCCAAGATAACAACATTCGCCAGGTTTCCTTTGCCAACCGGTTTAGAACACCAACAGAAACTTCTAGAACTATTCCAGGACGCCGAAATCCGACGTTCTCTGTTCGCACCATTCGCCGAAGGTTGAGGGATGCTGGTCTTCGAAGTCATACCGTAGCCCATCGTTATAATCACGCCATAGACTTGCAAGAAGATGCTGGGCAGACGCCCATGCCCGTTAACGCTAAATATATGGGACAGCGTTATTTTTTCTAACGAGACCAAAGTAATCGTCAACTCAAGGCACCAAAGATAGCGTGTGTATCGCCGCCGTGGTGAAAGGTCCAGGGATAGCTGTGACGTAGCGGGCGGGGGGGGGGTCGGTGGTGGCTCAGCGGTCGAGCGTCGACTTTGATATGGTCAGGTATAACTGCAAACGACAGGACAGATCTTGGTTTCTTCGATCAGGGTGAGGGACGTGTGGGTAGAAGACGCTACAGCCTGTCCTGGTTTCGTTCGTTGGCAGCATCCGGAGACGTTATTCATGCAGGACAACGCAAGACCACGACGAGAGTATCCTTTAATTTTCTGCATTGAGGTACAGCTTCTTGCTAACTGGTCATCCATGTCTGCAGACTTAAACACAACTGAACACATTTGGGACCACTTAAAGCAGCCAGCGGATTCGGAAGAGGCAACACATTTGTGACGCACAAATACTTCGGGTTGCACTACAGGCAGAATGGCGTCTGATTCCACAGGCTACTATCCGCACACTAGTAAGGTCCATGAGGCCACGATGCACATCTGTAATAGACGCTGATAAAGGACATTGTCGTTTCTAAGGATTCCGACGGTGACATTACAAATAGACATTTATGAGTGACTTTGTTCGGGATTTTTATTTTGATTTTTGCCTAAGTTGTTAAGTGTGCATTACTGTGATGATAAAGTGTGACTTTCACCTTAGATACTTAGATGGACTGGTGTTAATTTAAGTTTAAACATTTTGAAATATTAATGGGGGATATGGCTCAGACTAGATCTTCATAACATTATTTCATTGCAACTGATACAAGTAATTACGAGTTCTTAACCCATGTGCGTGCAATTATTCCATGCCGCGGATAATAAGTCGCCACCAGCATGTAACAACCGAAATATTTGGCAATTGAAATTTAGAACTGTTACCTGGGCTAGGTTTTCTCAAGTGTCCTATATTTTAACACACTTTTTAATTTGCAGATTTGATTTTGTATTGTTTTGGGTTGCTTTGGTTCCTTTTTGTATTTTCTCATTTTGATGTCATCTGCCGCAGGCAATCGAAAACTTGAACGTATATTTACCGGGTATTTTAGCACTATGGTTTTCAGTATATTTATAAAAGCTTTATGCACATAATATTTTGTCTATATGTCTCTATAATAATCGCTCAATATTTGGGTTTTAATTTCATACTTCTATCATTTCCCTACACGCCGAAAAATGATTATTCCTATTTCCCGATTTACATTGCATTTGTGACGGTGAACGATTTGTTATTACGATATACAATGTACAATACACTGATTTCATAATTTACAGAATACTATTTTGTGTTAGAACAGCGAGCTAGTATTCGCATTTAATTTGATTGGTTTGAAAGAAAAGCATATAATAACCCAACTTCATTTTGTTGGGAGTTAAGAAGGCTAGGTTTCATTTAATGCATACACGGTTTGCTAAATGTTTGTTAGATACCAGTATATGTACTATAACGACGTAATACTTGTTTGGATACGACAATGTCAGAAGGCGGGGTTTCAGTAAATGCATGCGCAGTGTGCTTCTGTTTTACTTATATAGTAGTGTTGATTGTAGACTAGACGTGATTGAAGTCCCACTTGTTTGTGCAACTGAAAATGATAAAATATAGATTAAATTAATAAACTAACTGGGAGTAATAAAATAACATAATTTGAATTAACACAGCTTTAAATATCAAACTGTTTTAATAACTATTGACAAGAATTAAGTTATACCAGTACATGCGCATTCGTTTTGTTGTTAATTTATCATTTATGATATAAATATGTTGTTATAAAGGACGAGTTTATTAAACTTCATATATATTATTACTTTTGGAAGTTTACCAGCTCATTTGGAAATTAACACTATCGGTACGTAGAACTTTACGAGAACCTTCTTTGTTTTTTTTTTTTGTTTTTTTTTAACCAAAATGACACAATTCAACAACGGAAACCAAAAAATACAATCTGAAATAGATAAATTCAAATATTCAATATACCTTTAATTTCAAAATAGAACGAAGTACAGTGTTTGTTGTACGTTATACACGTTTCATTTTAACTGAGGACGGTTCCATTGTTTCGATCGGACGTATCTCAAACAAACTTGATTTCGTGACATTGCTGTTTGTATTTCTTCAAAACCAGCGATATTTTAAATAAAATGTGTATAGACATGTGTGGACATTACTCCGATTTCAACTCGTTTAGATTAATTGCTACTCTAGTACATACATTTTTGCATGATACAATTTCAGGACTTCTTTTTTTTTTTGAAGGAACCACAAAGAAATAAAAATTGTACAAAGAATTTCAGAAAAATAAATGAAGACTAAAATACTAAAATCAGAAACATTTTCTCTGTTATAAGTGTGGATTTAAAATGACCGTAGATTAACAGAACATTTGAATTTAATATCAGTAATGATTTTAGCAATGATGAACAAAAATACTCACGTTTTGAAAATCGAACAAAAAAGACTTAAAATGTAAAACGGCCTATTGCAGTCTATTCTTTTACGTGTATCTCCGCCCATTATAACAATTAAATGCTTATGTTTGTTTTACCTTAAACATCCGATTGAAAATAAACTTAAATAAATTAAAAATTTAGTGGTGTAGGATTCAGGGCAAGGAGATTACTGTAACACACGATTACTCTTGAACATATAATGTCCTGTCTTTATCTATATGTGTTGTTATTTGTCAGACACATAAATGGATGGTAAACTCAAAACAAACCCATCCAGAGCGTTTATTCTATATTTATTCACCAAAACTATAACAACGTTCCACTTAAGACGGTATCTCTAAGACAAGTTCTATATTCTACTCTACGCATGCAATATACCAATTTGCATGCTTAATAGGCGGGGATTATCATGCAAAACTGACCATCCCTGTACAACTGCTAAACAGATGTTATAAAGCTAAAATTGACAAGCTGAAAACTGATAAAAAAAACCATATCTATTTTGAAAAGACTCGAGTTCAAGTCCTTTAAACTAAACAGTAAAGAGTGTGTGTGTTTAACATGTAAACCTTCTTACACACTGAACTGCCTTCCCTTCTTCCAAACATACACACGCTCACGTGCGAAAATGCAGACACACATACTGCGCAGTTGAATCATTCTGGACCGCTTATTTTGATGTTGCAACTTCACGTTACTTATTTATGTTCAGCTTATGTATAGTACTGCATTAGGCTTACAACGTTCCATAGGCGGAGTTGAAGCCAGTAATAAAGTCGGAAAGCACAAGATCTCAGCGGACGAAAGCTAGTATCCCAACGTGTTTTTGCAATAAAAATGTTTTTGCAACGCGATACCGCACGTGACACTGGTAAATCACACAGCGCTAATATACATTAAGGCCTAAAATAAAATATTGTTTGTTTCCCCATCCACGACCGACCCGAAAAAATCGTCGCGACCCGAAAAATTTTATCGCCGAAATCTAAATGATATTTTTTTTTTATTTGGTACGAAAAACATGGAGACGAAAATTGCATTTTCTTCGAATCATTTTGAGTACGAAACCGATCGCAAGTAAGCAGTCGGAGGTTATCAGACGCTTGGCGATAACGCATTAGAAAATAGCCAACCCAGACTTTGCAAAAGGCGTCGGTAAGGTCCGGCAGATTTTGCTTCGGTCCGGTAAAATGTCGTAAGTCTTCTGTCCTTCTGTCCGGAACTATCTTTTATAAACCGGAAGTAGCGTAATAAGTCTATGATTGCATGTACGTCTCAACCTTTCTTGTTTGTTATTCTGTATCAAAAATGACCTCAGTCTAAGCAATAACTGGTAGTCATAAGTTTTAATGTTGAACGTAAGTATTTCAAACAAATATACCTGAAAAAGACAAACACTTATTTTTTTGCAATATCTCTGTCTTTTTTCGGTTGGACAAATCTTCATTGCTCATTGGACCGAATGACCGGCAATTTTGTGGTCTTCCGCGAAGTCTGGCGAACCAAGGGAACATTCTGTTTGCGTCTCCGTGTCAGTAAAAGATGGAGACATTACTCGTTCTTTCGTATAAAAAGTAGATTATTAACAAAGTTGACAATGTGCGGCATTGTTGGCGAAGTTGTTCGGCCTGTTGGTGATAAGGAAACTGAAAGCAACCGGCTGTACTATTTGCAGCACTTACGTGACAATGTGCAAAGGAGTCAGTGTGTCCAGTTTCATGTTGAAATTGTTGCAACACTGAGATGATCAGTACCTGAATATATCTCCATTAAATACATAATAATACAGTACTTAAAGTTTCCATGTCAAAATGTGAAATTTGTACTAAAATGTATTTCAGTTTCAAGTTAATATCAGGAATATATGAAAACGGAACTTTGAAAGCCACCGAACACGACAAATATGAAAATATGCAGGCTCGGTTTGATCGAGCCTGTTTATGGGCAGTAAAGGAAATGCATTTTACTGCCCACGCCGTCTAGCCCCGAGTTGAGCGCAATTCAATATTTACACCAATAAACAGTACAATTTCGATCCATCCCAAACGATGGTATGCAAATGGCGGTGAACATGGAACCTTCAATGCGGTATTTTCAGATTAATATCATCCCATGCGGCGCATTGTCCCCAGATAAAAGAATGGGTTTGCTCTAAACGAGAAAACAATGGGCGATGCTTAAACAGAATAGAATAATGACAGGGGATCAGAGAATGTAAATCCTGCATATCACAGACAACGCCAAAGGCAAAATTCAAAAAGCTGGAAATATATCCTTGGGGTGATTGAACAATATCCAAATCTATATTGGCTGGGATATTGAAACCACCGATATATAAACTGGCCGAAATATTAAAACAAAAGTTATTTTAGAAGTACTATTAACATAGTACATAGCTATAGTGCGCCAAAGGACGTAACTGATAACAGCACTGATTGAATGTACGGGGAGACTTTATTCATTATTTATATAGCACTATTTCATTATAGTTTATTTCATTATTTATATAGCACTAGTCCTGGGCAGGCTTATCAAAAGGACGACTTGGTCAATTTGCAGAAAGGCATTCATCTATAATACATGTAAACTTGGTACCTATTTAAATTTTGTTGGTATTCCCATTGGTGTTAATCCTAGAATATCTATATGTGAATCATTTTTCTGAAAAAAAAATTCAAATAAAAAAAATATTTCGACCTACCTACCTACCCATACTAAATCTGCTTGGGTCGGGATGGGGAAACAAAGAATATTTTAAGTCTGGCCTAAATTATATAATTTTGTAAAACAAAGACAGATTGCAGTATAAAACCCCAGCGCCCTGTTGAGTCGGGACAAGAAAGGGCCATTCACTTATTGGGCAACTTTAAAGGCTACTTATTAAGCTCGCGAAGAACACATAATGCGCACATTGATGTCCTTAGAGCGCACATAAAGGCTGCTATGCCAAAACCTGAAAGCAACAACGCGCGCATGTGAAAGCTAATATGTGCGCCCATTAAAGCTACATCATGCGATTGATTTACAGAATATATATTCCTTTTCCATTCCATGAAGACATGGAAGATAAGACAATGACTCTTTCAAAGCAGATAAAGATACTTAGTATTTCTTGCATTTCAAATCCAGGTTTAAGACGAATTGAGTGAATCAAGCGCCAAACTTAGCGATAACTATACTGAACAAAAATAAAAAGTATCCACCTTTTATGCTTATATTCTCATTAACACGTTTTCATTTAATCAGGAACGCTTTGAATGGTGTTTTATTAGTTGATCTCAATTGTTTTTAAGTTAAGTTGTTTATGAATAAAAACTTCCACACCAAGACCGGAGGAGGTGCCAATCGAATAACAATTAATCACGTATTACAAAACACTACATATTAAATTTAAAGGGAGGTAATTGGAAATGGTGGGAATTTCTTACTTTGTTTATCGAGGACCAGTTGTGTTATTGATGAATATTTTGTGATTTTATTTCAAATAAATGTGAATATTTCAAAGAATCGTAGACATTTTACTGAAACCCTTATTTTAACAAAGGGAAAGATAACTAAGTTGTGGATGCAGATTTTCAAGAATAATTTATCCCTTTGCAATGATAAGAGAAAGGCAAATGTGTACACATATTACATTTTGAGTTTTCTTTTTCAAATTTTACAAAATTTAAAATAGGGAAGCGGATACTTTTTATTTTTGTTGAGTATATAAATATACGGCATGACAATATCTCAATAACCATTGATAATAAAATAAAAACATAAAAAAAATAAAAGCTTGAGTAGTATGTCTTAAAATCTTTCAAGACAAAAGATTTAAATTGTTTTTTACTGTAATATAATATGATTGAGATAAGTTCGTTGTACAGTTGTTGGCAACTGTCTGTCTCTACAGACAATTGCGTCTGCACCTGTGTTAACTTAGTTTAGGACTGCAACGCCGGTTGTGGCAGAATAAGCCAATGCGGGAGCTGCATCTCCTGTCTCACAAGTGTCTGCAAGTGTGGTCAGTGGTTGGTACACTTGTGGCAGCAGTGATAGGCTGGATCCTCCGCTGTTTTCGGCTCTTCCTTGCCTTTCGCTGGACCTCTCTCTTCTGCTCAGCCTGCTTGACGCCTTTTTGACATTTGCACGACAGTGTGTAGCAGAAGCTCATGGAGATGTCCAAGGAGGGAGCTCTCATTGGCGGCCTGCACTACCTCTGGTGGAATTCTGTCATTGCCTGGTGTTTTCCCGCAGGACAGCTAGTCAATAGCCTTATTGAGTTCATGAATGGTTTGTGGCAAATCGAGTTCTTTCATGGTGGGCAGCGGGGTGGTGTACTCTATGGCTATAAAGGTGACAACATTCTCTCATGAGTACAGATAAACGTGGTGCTCAACCCATCTCTCCATCTGTTAGCCATGGTCCATGATGATATCGCCGATGGTGGACTCGAGGGCTGCGGTCTTAGTGACATTTAGTCCAAATTCTTTCTTTATTCCCTCGTAAAAGGCACAGATGTCCCTACAGTCTGCAAAGGTCTGGATGTCAATTCTACAGTTGTCTTTGCCGCTTCTACGGGAAACCCTCTTGGCGTTGCCGGGGACATCTCTGTAGGCAGCCAGTCTTTTCTTGCTGTTGAAAAACGCGGCACCCGTGGCAGTTAAAGCAGGCGTCATCTCTTCAATCACAGCGTCAAACTAGTCCTCGTTCTTTCTGGCTCACTTCTTCAAAGTGTCTGGGGCGGAATGACATAACACATCACATGTAATGGGATTAAGACACCCTTACGACCTCCTTCAAGTAGATGGACAAAACAACCTTTTTAGGAAAGCCGTACATTCAATCATTAATGCTAGTTTAATAATTAATTGTAATGTAACTTGCTTTTTATACCTAGCTAATAAACATCAGAAAACTGCGAAAAACCTATCCATATTTCCTTTAAATAGATATCAGGCAAATCATAATTAATAAAACAATAGAAATCAGCTTCATTTAATTGAGTAACATATTTCATGTATTGCATGTTGAACATGCGCAAGTTTCAAGAACACTTACATCTGGCAAACCCTATTAACTCACACACTTCATTTCATGACTGGCCTTTTAAAGCATGAATAGTATGTTAGAATTAGAAATAGGGTAACATATAAGATTATTGTAAAATTATTAGATTAGCCAGTATGATTTTACTAAACAAAAATTTTGAATGTTTTGTGATCAAAAGCTTTCAAAAGCATGTAATTTTGTTCAAGTTTACTTATAAATAAAACCAAAACACTAGAGATTAGTTTCTGGCCAAAATTTAGCTTTAAGGGTTATGTATGTTAAATACTTAATAAGTTTAGACATTTTGAAACGAAAACTACATCGATTAATAGAGAATACCAAAACCTTATACAAACATAATTTAAGGTTAAGTTTTGTTTTATCATAGCTGAACTAAACAAGAATTGATGGTGCAAAACTCGTAAATATTTTTACAAATTTTACGGGTAACATACAACAATACCCTTCGGCCACACTCGCCAGAAGGCAAACATATGGCAAATATAGTAGTACTTGTCTGCAGGATTCACCAGAGGGGGTGGGAGTGGAAAAAACATTTTCCTAGTCACCGGACTATTGTCTTTACATTAATTGTTCAATATATTGCATCATGAGAAATGTGTATCAATTCGACGACGCCTAAACGTAACAGGTTTCTGCATGATAACCGGTTTTGTTTCTTGTTTTATTTTGTGTATTTTTTTTTGTTTTTGATAAACATATAGTTTTGTTTTACAATAAAAGCTTCAAATTTTTATAATTGACAAAACTTTAACGATATAATTTGCAACGTTTTGCCATATCATACATGCACTTATTGGCTGGACATATATGCAAAACGAAATACTTTTTAGCCGTGGTTATTATAATTCTGAACCAATTGTCAAAATATCACTCATATGTGGTTACAAGTGATAAATGCATATGTGTGTTTCAGGTGTGGACCAAGTATTTACTGCACCTTAAAACCTTTGCAGACATGGGGGCGGGTGCATCCAAACAAACACATAGACCACGAAGAGCAAGTTGTACAGGTGAGAAGTCAATTCCTTTATCTTCGAATTAATTATATATAATTAATATAATTTCATTCAACTTCATTCACAACGTGTGCAGTAGGAATTAAAATTAATACTGTTGTTGTTGTATTAGTTTATTACAGTATCGTTTTATGTTTGTTGTTGTATTTTTTGTTAAAGTCTCTTGTTTTGTGTTTGTTGTTTTATTTTTATACAGATTTTTTTATTATATGTATGCTGTTGTATTTGTTTATTTAAGACTTTATTATGATTTCATTATCTTTAACTCTAGATTACATCTTTAAAGGTGATATTTTCAATATCTAGAAATTAGTCTAATAAAAGGAGCATTTAAATTATTTATGCCTTAATGTGTTACTGTTACATGAACATTTAACTGATTACAGACACTGGGGCATCAGCTGCCGAAAAAAATTACGGAAAAAACACTTTCGGAGGAATCAGTTCTACAGGTAATGATATTACTCTGAAATTCACTAATTAATTATTAATAATATATCGTTTTAAAATACAAGGTACTAAACAAGGAACTCACAATTTCGATTTTGAATTAAACAACAAAATTAAGAACCGTTCTCCAAGTGCCTTGTCCATAGTTCTATTGAAAATTTATTTTGAAAAAAAAACATCTGTTATGCAACTCAGACACAACTTGCATACATACCGGTATTAAGCACATAATGATATATTTATACCGGTATTAAGCACATAATGATACGTTTATACCGGTATTAAGCACATAATGATACGTTTATACCGGTATTAAGCACATAATGATACGTTTATACCGGTATTAAGCACATAATGATACGTTTATACAGGTATTAAGCACATAATGATACGTTTATACCGGTATTAACCCCTTATTGATACGTTTCTACCGGTATTAAGCACATAATGATACGTTTTGATGAACAGACACACAGATCACTTGCTAATGTCAACAATGGCGGAGTCAACAAAGACTACAATCTTAAATCACCCAACAAACATAAGCATTAAGATTAAAGGTGTAAACCATTGCATTTCAAATTATTTTATTTACTGCGTCTTAGACCACTCGGATATTGGGACGAGCGTTACGAATTGTATTAAACAAAGATTAAAATAGTAGTCAGTTGTTTACATGTAACGCCAATGCAAACACGCCAATTAAAACATTGCCAAATTACCTTTGTCCAATTATACAATACTGGAGCTTCCTTTCTCGGCTGTAAATTTGTTTTCATATCGATTGAGTTACATGTAACTGCTTTCAAACCTGTTAAGGTGTTAAAAATATGAATAATCAAGAATGACTTCTGAATTAACAGAAACAAATTAAGTCTGATTATACACCTTTAATCAATGCCGCAGTTTATACCCTTGAATCTGGCTGCGATATCAGTCAATCGCAGTTTATACTCTAGTATCTTGCTCGGATGTCTGTCAATTGCAGTTTATACCCTTGCATCTGGCAGTTTATACCCTTGTATCTTACTCGGATGTCTGTTAGTCGCAGTTTATACCCTTGTATCTTGCTCGGATGTCCGTCAATCGCAGTTTATACCCTTGCATCTGGCTGCGATATCAGTCAATCGCAGTTTATACCCTTGTATCTTGCTCGGATGTCTGTCAATCGTAGTTTATACACTTGCATCTGGCTGCGATATCAGTCAATCGCAGTTTATACCCTTGTATCTTGCTCGGATGTCTGTCAATCGCAATTTATACCCTTGCATCTAGCTGCGATATCAGTCAATCGCAGTTTATACCCTTGTATCTTGCTCGGATGTCTGTCAATCGCAGTTTAAACCCTTGTATCTTGCTTGGATGTCTGTCAATCGCAGTTTATACCCTTGTATCTTGCTCGGATGTCTGTCAACCGCAGTTTATACCCTTGTATCTTGCTTGGATGTCTGTCAATCGTTTATACCCTTGTATCTTGCTCGGATGTCTGTCAATCGCAGTTTATACCCTTGCATCTGGCTGCGATATTAGTCAATCGCAGTTTTTTCCCCTGTATCTTGCTCGGATGTCTGTCAATCGCTGTTTATACCTTGTATCTTGCTCGGATGTCAGTCAATCGCAGTTTATACCCTTGTATCTTGCTCGGATGTCTGTCAATAGCAGTTTATACCCTTGCATCCGGCTGCGATATCAGTCAATCGCAGTTTATACCCTTGTATATTGCTCGGATGTCGGTCAATCGCTGTTTATACCTTGTATCTTGCTCGGATGTCTGTCGATCGCAGGTTATACCCTTGTATCTTGCTTGGATGTCTTTCAGTCGCAGTTAATACCTTTGCATCTGGCTGCGATATCAGTCAATCGCAGTTTATACCCTGTATCTTGCTCAGATGTCTGTCAATCGCAGTTTATACCGTTGTATCTTGCTCGGATGTCTGTCAATCGCAGTTTATACCTTTGCATCTGGCTGCGATATCAGTCAATCGCAGTTTATACCCTTGTGTCTTGCTCGGATGTATTTCAATCGCAGTTTATACCCTTGTATCTTGCTCGGATGTCTGTCAATCGCAGTTTATACCTTTGCATCTGGCTGCGATATCAGTCAATCGCAGTTTATACCCTTGTATCTTGCTCGGATGTCTGTCAATCGCAGTTTATACCCTTGCATCTTGCTCGGATGTCTGTCAATCGCAGTTTATACCCTTGCATCTGGCTGCGATATCAGTCAATCACAGTTTATACCCTTGTATCTTGCTCGGATGTCTGTCAACCGCAGTTTATACCCTTGTATCTTGTTTGGATGTATTTCAGTCGCAGTTTATACCCTTGCGTCTGGCTGCGATATCAGTCAATCGCAGTTTATACCCTTGTACCTTGCACGGATGTCTGTCAATCGTAGTTTATACCCTTGTATCTTGCTCGGATGTCTGTCAATAGCAGTTTATACCCTTGCATCTGGCTGCGATATCAGTCAATCGCAGTTTATACCCTTGTATATTGCTCGGATGTCGGTCAATCGCTGTTTATACCTTGTATCTTGCTCGGATGTCTGTCAATCGCAGGTTATACCCTTGTATCTTGCTTGGATGTTGTCAGTCGCAGTTAATACCTTTGCATCTGGCTGCGATATCAGTCAATCGCAGTTTATACCCTTGTATCTTGCTCGGATGTCTGTCAATCGCAGTTTATACCCTTGCATCTTGCTCGGATGTCTGTCAATCGCAGTTTATACCCTTGCATCTGGCTGCGATATCAGTCAATCGCAGTTTATACCCTTGTATCTTGCTCGGATGTCTGTCAACCGCAGTTTATACCCTTGTATCTTGTTTGGATGTATTTCAGTCGCAGTTTATACCCTTGCGTCTGGCTGCGATATCAGTCAATCGCAGTTTATACCCTTGTATCTTGCACGGATGTCTGTCAATCGTAGTTTATACCCTTGCATCTGGCTGCGATATCAGTCAATCGCAGTTTATACCCTTGTATCTTGCTCGGATGTCTGTCAATCGCAGTTTAAACCCTTGTATCTTGCTTGGATGTCTGTCAATCGCAGTTTATACCCTTGTATCTTGCTCGGATGTCTGTCAATCGCAGTTTATACCCTTGTATCTTGCTTGGATGTCTGTCAATCGTTTATACCCTTGTATCTTGCTCGGATGTCTGTCAATCGCAGTTTATACAATTGCATCTGACTGCGATATTAGTCAATCGCAGTTTATTCACCTGTTTCTTGCTCGGATGTCTGTCAATCGCTGTTTATACCTTGTATCTTGCTCGGATGTCAGTCAATCGCAGTTTATACCCTTGTATCTTGTTCGGATGTCTGTCAATAGCAGTTTATACCCTTGCATCTGGCTGCGATATCAGTCAATCGCAGTTTATACCCTTGTATATTGCTCGGATGTCGGTCAATCGCTGTTTATACCTTGTATCTTGCTTGGATGTCTGTCAATCGCATGTTATACCCTTGTATCTTGCTTGGATGTCTTTCAGTCGCAGTTAATACCTTTGCATCTGGCTGCGATATCAGTCAATCGCAGTTTATACCCTTGTATCTTGCTCAGATGTCTGTCAATCGCATTTTATACCCTTGAATCTTGCTCGGATGTCTGTCAATCGCAGTTTATACCTTTTCATCTGGCTGCGATATCAGTCAATCGCAGTTTATACCCTTGTATCTTGCTCGGATGTCTATCAATCGCAGTTTATACCCTTGTATCTTGCTCGGATGTCTGTCAATCGCAGTTTATACCTTTGCATCTAGCTGCGATATCAGTCAATCGCAGTTTATACCCTTGTATCTTGCTCGTATGTCTGTCAATCGCAGTTTATACCCTTGCATCTTGCTCGGATGTCTGTCAATCGCAGTTAATACCCTTGCATCTGGCTGCGATATCAGTCAATCGCAGTTTATACCCTTGTATCTTGCTCGGATGTCTGTCAACCGCAGTTTATACCCTTGTATCTTGTTTGGATGTATTTCGGTCGCAGTTTATACCCTTGCGTCTGGCTGCGATATCAGTCAATCGCAGTTTATACCCTTGTATCTTGCTCGGATGTCGGTCAATCGCAGTTTAAACCTTGTTTCTATCTCCGATATCAGTCCATCGCAGTTAATACCCTTGTCTCATGCTCCGTTGTCTGTCCATCACAGTTTATACCTTTTCTCTTGCTTCATTGTCTGTCCATCTCAATTTATACCCTTGTATCTGGCTCAGATACTGATTAAGTTGGGTTCGTTTGTATCATATCCAGTGCATAACATTTTTACTTCAGGACAAAAAACAGAAGAAACTGAGAATGTTTCAGCAATGTTTTCTGCGAAAACTAACAAGACATCGCCACTTGCGTCTGAAACTGAGACGAGAACGACAATGCCAGCATTGGAAACAGACTCGACCTCCCCAATGTCGGCGTTACAAAAAGTATATCAAGTTCTGGTGGACTGTCTAGATCCGGATCCAGTTCTAGATAAGTTACTGGAAAGTGGATTTCAACTAACTACCATTCGGGATATACGGGTATGACACTTTCCACGTTTTTCTCTCTATGAAATATTACCAGATTGTGCAAGGGACATTGGTCGCGTACCAACTTTTTCGCCCTTACACGTAATGTTATGTCATATGGGCGTGTTGCACCTGCTACATTGTCGTAACACTCTGCAAAGTGAAGACGAGATCTGTCAACGTTTGTAAATTTAATCCGGATTAAACAGTTCATTAAAATATTCAAAATAACAATTTCAATTCAATTAAAAAGAAGAACATTTTTCTTTAAATGTCATTTCAAATTTACCGAAATATCTTAACACATAATTGGGGAAAATTAGCATCACTTATTATAGAACTACTCGCTTAACATTGTGAAAGGTACAGAAAACTTAAATGTCTGCTTTTACAAAATACAAGATTTTCATACTGTAAAAATTCTAACTTCTGATACGACATGTACTTTACTCCATCAATATATCATCAAAAGCTTTACTTACAGATAAAAACTAAATAAATCATTAATGAACAAAACCTACTATCATAATTATGAATGTGCGAATAACCTAAAATTAAGAAATCAAAATTAAACAATCTTTCAGCCGAAATCTACATAAGACAATTGTTAAGTGATAAAAATGAACATTTAGATACTTCAACTTAATTAAGCATATTTTTAAATTAACATAAAATGAAGCATATTTCTTACCTGCAAAGTGAAGACGAGATCTGTCAACGTTTGTAAATTTAATCCGGAATCAACAGTTGCCTTTGCTGATTCCGCCCGGCCTTATATACATACTTCACGGGTACACAAGCGTTTGACACGGTTTGGAGGGAGGGACTCTGGGAAAAGCTCATTCAAAATAATATAAATGGCAAATGCTTAAATGTTATTATGAACATGTACAAAAATATCAAATCCTGTGTTAAATTGAACTCTACATATTCTAATTTTTTCATTAGCAATATCGGTGTTCGTCAAGGGGAAAATTTATCTCCCCTTTTATTTTCTATCTTTCTAAATGACTTACATACCTATTTTGCTGAAATCTACAATATACAAGGGGTTAAGATTTACGATGACTTACAAAATTTTCTTAAAATGTACATATTACTTTACGCGGATGATACGGTTATATTATCTGAACACGAACAAGATTTTCAAAACTGCATTAAATGCTTACGAGCAGTATTGCGACAGCTGGAAACTAACTGTTAATCTCTCTAAAACAAAAATAGTAATTTTCAGTAAAGGTAGACAATCTACTAATTATAGATTCTTTTTTAAAAATGATCAAATAGAAATAGTAAACGAATTTAAGTATCTTGGTGTTATATTTACAAGAAACGGTTCCTTCTTAACTACAAAGAAGCACTTAGCAACACAAGCAACAAGAGCCATGTACAGTTTAATAAGAAATATTAATAGACTCGAATTACCAATCGATTTACAATTTGACCTGTTCAAGAAAACAATTTAACCTATTCTTCTTTTTGGTGCCGAAATATGGGGATTTGGCAAAATCGATATTCTCGAAAGAGTACTATTACGATTCTTAAAATATATTCTCAAAATGAAACGTTCAACTCCAAAAAGTATGGTTTACGGAGAAACTGGTTGCTATCCGTTGAGTATCGATGTCGAAGAAAGAATTATTTCTTTTTGGTCTAGAATATGTATTTGAGATAATTTGCAATCAAGTAAACTATCAACTGTTATTTATCAATACGTGTACAATTTAGCTCGAGAATTACATGGAAACAATTTAAAATTACGCTTTCCTTGGATACATACTGTAAAATCTATTTTTATAAAAACAGGTTATATCAATATTTGGGAGTCTCACTCTTTTCCTAATCATAAGTGGCTGAAATTAGCAGTGAGACAAAAACTTAAGGATCTTTTTATAAATGACTGGGCATCTCTAATCGATCAAACTAATAAATGTTTAACTTATAAAATTCTTAAACATAACTTTGGAATAGAAAAATATTAAAGTGAAACACCGAAATCCTATCTTTTTTACATGATAAGATTCAGGACCAGAAACCATAGACTTCCAGTCGAAACGGGTAGCTGGTCAAGAATAGACTATAACCTTAGATACTGTAGCAAGTGCCAAAATCAGTTGGGTGACGAATTCCATTATCTATTCCAGTGTCCTTTTTTCGAAAATAAGCGTAAAATGTACATTGAGAGATACTTTTATCAAAGACCTAATACATTTAAAATGAATCAGTTATTTAACACACGAAATAGAATAGAATATTTAAATCTCTGCAAGTTTGTCAAAATAATTTTGCATGAAATATAACGACGAAATATCATACACATATGTAGACATATATTGTGCACGAATTGCGTATTATGTTAAGATAATATGTTACTGTTTACTTAAAATGCAAAACAAAATCTGTTGGTATCATTTTGACACTCCGATGTATTTTGCAATCTACATTGCCTATTCCATGTTCAAACTACTATATACCAGATTTTATATCACTTTTTTTCAGCGTGTACTGCATGCGTGTTCATCCTTTATTAATGGTTAAATTCCTTACAAAATATTATATATCAGATTGTATATCACTTATTCCAGTATGTTCTGTACGCTTGTACCACCTTTGAAACTGTTAATTTTTTGTAATCCTCATTTTGTCATTTAAATGACATGAGTGAATAAACGTGTTTTGACTTGACTTGACTTGACTTGGTACGGGATTAAATCACTTAATCATAAACGATGATAGATCTCTCTTTGCAGCTTGCTCAATGTTTGGCTTTGTTTGAACTTAAGATTATTACCAATCATGTTAACAAAGAATAAGTAACATTTCATGAAAACATCCTGAGTGGCTTTTCCTATTGAGAAGGGAATTGTGTTTATTTTGACACAAACTGTGAACAACAACTCCAGCTTACTATTCTAAAGATGAAATGCTAACATGGTTTTGTTGAAGAAAATACTTATCATTACATTTAAGATATTTATCATTAGAATATAGCTTGGTAACAATCTAATACCTTACACCTGCAATCTAAATTTCTTTGACTTATTTAATACTTTATAACAAACAATATACGAAAATATATTTGAAAAGTAATAATTAAATTTTACATTTTATGTCCTAATTCTTACATAGTTATATTTAAAAACTAATTGTCATAATTTTGCCTTATGACAATATTTATATTATGTATCTTAGTATTATTCAGTATAAACAGGGCGTACACGTTCTTGTAGCGACGCTCAACGCATAAAGCAGAATTTGATTTTGTGGGTTCCTACGGTGCTTTTTTGCCACATCAACACTATTAACTCGACGATTTATTATACAAGTTAAAAAAACAGAGATTTAATATTTCAGCAAAAACTATGGTGATGACGCTGTTGTTGTTGTTGTTGATGATGAAAATGATGATGATGGTGATGATGTCGCGTTATCTTGTAACGAGTGTTTTCCGGAGTCACTTACTGTATATTTAATTTTTCTAGAAACGTTTGAAATGACGTTGAAAGTGCGCCTTGTCAAGCGTACGACGGTTCAATTGTCCCAAATGACGGTGTTGTGCGTTGTCGTAACATATATTCCCGCCTTTAGTCCGACTAGATGTCATTTCAAAAGTTTTACAGAAAGATCAATGGGTTTGGTTTACATTTAAGCCGATCTTACAAAATCTTTGTCAGAATTTACGTCTCAAAAAGTCGAGTTCAAAGTTTGTTTGAGTGGACACAAAAACAATGTTGATTAAACTTTATCATCCACTTTTGTACTAGTATAAGTTGTAATTGTTTTTATGCGGCAAAGGTGTAACATAAGAGAGGCATGCTTATTTGTTAAAAATCATTACACAGACTTGGTCGACTTCGTTTATGCGTCGATGCTGTTATGGGGCTTTAGATCGCCTACGTAACAACATTTTATTGAAGACAAAGGATGCGTTTAAACCTCTGTTCAGAAAAATAAAACTATGAATTAATGTTTCCTAAAGGAGGAACGGTTAACAAGCGACAGAAATAGAAAGCTGATCGAAGCTGTTCGAAAACGAGGGTACAAGGCATACTGCAGCTTCAAATCAAGTCTGGTACAATGTCGGCAGGAACTGCTTTACACCTTGCTGGAGAGAACGGAAAAGGGAGAGAACACATTAGATTTACAGCAAGAACTTCGAGTAAAAGCACTTGAACAGACAACGCTCGAGTCAAGCGATAAGCATCTATACAAAGGTAAAACATTTAATACATGAAACATGTTTGTTTTTGTTTTAACTTCACCAGCAAAGATTCTTAGCTCTACACTACTCAAACTTTCTAAGTGCTCAACAGATAAAAATGTTGATTTTCCAAACTTTTTTATTAAATCTTTAAGATCTTGTTAATTACAATGAGGGGGTATCAATATTCTATGAAAGCTCACAAACAAAAATGAATCTGCTTACATGTAACGCGACTGAAAAGTTGAAAGCCAACAATTCTCTATGATAAATGTGTAGCATCCTTTTCAAAAGAAAAAAATATTTTGATAAAATAGACCAGTAATTCGGACACGCTTTAAAATATTCGACCAAATAACAGTCATTTTTGAATAACTGGATTGTTTGAAGTTTAATTTATTTAATATAGTAGTTTTAGTTTATTGATAAGTGGGCAATAATAGTTGTCTGTTTAGCAAGGCAAGTACCCGGATATAGATTGCGGTTATTGCATTTTAGGTGTGTTTTTTTATAACTTTTAAAGATTTTTAATGAATAATATATTTCTTTAAATTCTAGTAATGTATTCAGAAATAATCGGATGAATGATGCCATAATTGCGACAATTTGATGATCTCTCCAGTTCCGTAGTATTCGCATAATTATGATATTCATTCAGGGTGATTGCAGAGATAAGTGACGTTTTAGCAAAGCGACGTCAATATTATATTACTGTGAGTGTATGGAATGTATTGCAGAATTCATTTATTCAGATACGTTGGTGCAAGAACACTAAATGTTGTAAATTGGGTACCAATATCATACATGTATAACACATACACAGGTACTTGACCAGTCCACTCTCAGCCTTCAATCATGCGTTCTATAGAAATATCATGAAAATCAAATAAATTATCAATCCAAACTGTTAAAACAGCTACTACTTTCTTTCGGTTTGCAAAAAACACAACGTTTTAATAATAAACAAGAGATATCTTAAAAAATGCGTTGATGGAAACGGTTGTTATAGAAATAAGAAAGGAAGAAATATATTACAGTTTAGTAATTTTATTTTACTTGTTATACAAATGTAGCTGTTGACAAACGATCACTAGCTTCTTAATATGGCCTAGCCTAGGGATCAAGCGACCTAGTCATAGAAACCACATACATTCATTGAAATGTCTGTCCAAAAAATGTTGAAGCTCTTGCAACAATTTCGGTGATAATACGTAGATTAAAGAAGCAATGTCTGACATCAAGTCTTGATCTAAATTGATTCGGTTTCAATAAAATACCTCTTGTAGAGTTAGAACTCATTGACAAGATGAATAAATATCCTTAATATATCTACCAACTTAAACGTTAATTAACTTTAATAAACGTTAAGGTGTCCCTCTTGCGTATTGAACCCGGTGCCTAAGCTTGTGATGCGAGTAAGATAACCACTACACCAAACCATTTGTGTATTGAACCCGGTGCCTAAGCTTGTGATGCGAGTAAGATAACCACTACACCAAACCATTTGTGTATTGAACCCGGTGCCTAAGCTTGTGATGCGAGTAAGATAACCACTACACCAAACCATTTGTGTATTGAACCCGGTGCCTAAGCTTGTGATGCGAGTAAGATAACCACTACACCAAACCATTTGTGTATTGAACCCGGTGCCTAAGCTTGTGATGAGAGTAAGATAACCACTACACCAAACCATTTGTGTATTGAACCCGGTGCCTAAGCTTGTGATGCGAGTAAGATAACCACTACACCAAACCATTTGTGTATTGAACCCGGTGCCTAAGCTTGTGATGCGAGTAAGATAACCACTACACCAAACCATTTGTGTTTATGGACTTGAAATTAGCAATCAGCATCCAAGGAACTAGAAAGGAACCAGTAAGAACTAGACATACTAGACTGTCTCCCGTCCCTATGTTCTGTTATATATTCTCATGTCACTAATACAATAATCATCAATACCTCCAAAAAAGAGCAACTCCTGCAGGTACCTTATTGATATGCAATGAATAAAAAAGGAGATGATAAGTATTTCAGTGTTTTCTTTAATAAACCATCTAGCTGGTACCAGGCTATAGAAATACACGCACTTCTCTTTCGTTTTAAACTGTGTATTATACGCAAGTATTTACTTGACACCCATGAATATTCCATATAAAATCGTATTAAAGCCATCAATTGACTTTACTGGTTATTTATACCGTAAATATGTTTTTCTCCGATACAATTATCGCTTTTAAAAACGAAAATGCCCGAACATGTAAGTGCCAGGTAAATACTTACGCACAATATAAAATCGTTACGTTAATCGTAAACAACACCCACTAACAACCAATCGAAATAATCTTGTTGATTTTACCGCTATATAATAAGTTTTATTTACAGCTTTTCATTGGTCGAAAAACTAGATCAAAAGTAATCTTAGACAGACTAACGCCGACAGATATGAGTAATTTAATGAGTAAAGGAAAATCAGTTAATAATGTCGTACAGTTTTAACATTTGCTTTCTTAATTTTGTCGAAATAAGCAAACGTATAGCAGTCTAGGATATTATAGACTGGCCAAGTGCCATCGCAGTGAACTAAGATTAAACATCGTTCTTAAAACTCAGCCTTTTGATTGGTTCATTTAGAGCCTCATCTCAATTTCAATCAATCAAAAGCTAAACATTTGATAATGGCCTCTCCGGTCAATGTTTGATGATCTCGAGATACAAGTTCACTAAATGCCGATCTTTGAATACCGTCTTATTGTCAGTTAATTATTTTAATATTTAATATTGAGATCTTTACAATATATCTGTGCAAACCATTTTATGTTGAAATAAATCTATCTATCTATAACCATGGAAATGCTACACAAAACAAAGGAATGTAAGGTATCTCAATGTTTTATTCTTTCGTGCTCGGCAGAGAGCGTAACTACTGTGGTATCATTATATTTCGCGGTGTTTTAATTTTCTCGTATTGCGCGCTTTTGCAAAAGCGCAAAATCAAAGCCTGTCGAAATCAAAACCTTAAATATTTAGTCTTATACAATTGCGCGAATTTATGACCGCGCGAAAATATCGTTTATGTCTTTTTGCGCGAAATTTCATCCCCGCGAAATTAAATGATACCACAGTATGCAAATTGGTGTTAATGATAGGCTGTGAAATATCGCTCCCAAGAAAAAATGATCAACTGGTTTCGCGTCCGGTTTAGAAAACAGCACTTTAAGGTTGTAGTATACACACTCTTTCTATTTGGTTCTTAATATTACAAATCAATGAGAGAACAGTGTAAACCCTGATAGAACAGCAAGAATGTGAAATTTGATCTGGATCTACCCATCTGTGGCAGTATTGTAATTTTTGAGTGCTTTATCAGTCTAGCGATGCGGCATTTGTACATTAAAGAACTGTTTGAAACACATTGTATGCCAAATACATTTGTAATTAGCAAATCGTGCGAAGATTGTTCACCTTCAACCTAAAACTATTTTATTATGTTAAAACTGTAATACATCTACTGTATTCCAAAATAATGTGGGAACTTCTCTTATATTTTTGGTTATTTTTCATTAACTGCATTTTAATGCCTAAATATGCGGTATCAAAGTGGAGAATATATCGTTAATAGTTTAACTATAGAACTAAAATGATCTAATCACAATTTTTATACCAAATATTTAGGCATTAAGAAAAGCAGTTAATGAGCCATGTGCACACTTTCTTTTGAGAACCATTAACTGTAAAAACGTTCGACAGGAGCAGCGCATATGATATTTAATGCTGTAAAAGTTTACTTAAGGGCTTACTACACTCCTCCCAAGCACGTTCATCGATAAATAGAAAATTATCAAAATAAAAATGAAACTTTGCACAAATGTATGTTATTAATGTATCTTGAACGGCATTTGGCCATTATTGAGATTTTGATAATTATCTTTTTTATCAATTAACGAAGTTGGGAGGAGTGTGGCAATCCCTTTAACGGCATTTTGCTATTATTCAGATTTTGATAATTTTATTTTTATCGATGAACGTGCTTGGGAGGAGTGTGGTAGGCCCTTAAGCTTTCAAAATGAGCGTTCTTCTGTTTGTGTATATCAGCCGTAACAGCCTACATCTCTTCACCGCCGCAAAACGCACGTTGCGATAGGCAATACAACGTATTCAAAGATAACATGTCGAAAATGTTCTGGAATTGCATCATTATGTCCCTGCCTTACACATTTCGTTCCTGCCCTACACATTTTGTCCCTTCCCAACCCATTTTGTCCCTGCCCTACATATTTTGTCCCTGTCCTACTCATTTTGTCATTGCCCTACAAATTTTGTCCCTGCCCTACATATTTTGTCCCTGTCCTACACATTTTGTCCGTCCTTCACATTTTGTCCCTGCCCTATACATTGTGTCCCTGCCCTATACATTTTGTTTCTGCCCTACACATTTTGCCCTGCCCTACACACTTTGGCCCTGCCCTAAACAATTTGTTTCTGTTGTATTGACGTTATATTACAGCGGAAAATAATACACACATGTTTTCATAATATTCAGTTTCGGAAACCATGTATCAGCTATTGAACATACGCAGAAACTATTAAAACTAAAGCACACTGATTACCTAAAAGATACTGTTTGACAAATTGGGAAACATACTACTCCTGAAGTGCTTTTTCTTAAATGCATTCGAGCGATTTTGTTAAATATTATCATCAGTTTTAGAAATTTTTAGGGCATCTTTTTCCGATTCAACTTTCTGTTAAAAAGTCAAAATAGCTTCAAAATGTATCATTTTTACAAACAAAATTGTTTATCATTACAAATAGATGACAGGGGAATTTTGAAAGCCACCGAGTACGGCATATATGAAAATGTTACAGGCTCGGTTTGATTGAGCCTTTTCATGGGCAGTAATGAAAATGCATATAACTGCCCACGCTGCCGAGCCCCGGATCGAACACAACTCAGTATTTACACAAATGAGAGAGTCAATATAAAGTAGTAAGGTGGTAAATGAAATCATTTTATTACAACTGTCTGTGAGCTTTTACACGCGCTAAAAGTCTGATCTAAGAATCTGAAAATGAGCGAAAGAAAATTGAAGTCTTGACATTTGGTTGTCCTAACTAAAAAGCATTTTATAATCCAATATATCATTCCTTTTGTTTGTTCATCCATCTGTGCTTCAGCAACGATATCTACAAAAGCTTTGCGTTATATGCGATTTTTAATTATTTTAACAGTTTATAATGAATACAACATCGCATAAATGTTTTATTAAAAATATCTTTACTCTTTTTGCAAGACTAAGAACGATTTGTTTTAATATATTATTTATTTTCTTAATATCATGGTTAGCTAAGGGTTTGCATTATTGAATCGAAACATTAAACTGTTTTGGAATGTTTGGACTGGTCTCGATGCTCCTTGCTTATGATTTGTTCTATAGGTTCTTCACGTCTGAGACCATTCTCGAAACGCCAGTCTTTGTGTTGGTTAGATGCATCAGATCTAAGACCGGTCTCGAAACTCTAGCATGTGTTTTGGTTAGATGCATCAGATCTCAGACCGGTCTCGAAACTCTAGCATGTGTTTTGGTTAGATGCATCAGATCTCAGACCGGTCTCGAAACTCTAGCATGTGTTTTGGTTAGATGCATCAGATCTCAGACCGGTCTCGAAACTCTAGCATGTGTTTTGGTTAGTTGCATCAGATCTGAGACCGATCTCGAAACTCCAGCTTGTGGTTTGGTTAGTTGCATTAGATATCAGACCGGTCTCGAAACTCCAGCTTGATTGGTTAGTTGCTTCAAATTGATGACCAGTCTCGAAACTACATCTTGTGATTGGTTAGTTGCTTCAGATCGCATACCAGTCTCGAAATTCAAGCTTGCGATTGGTAAGTTGCATCAGATCTCAGACCAGTCTCGAAATTCAAGCTTGTGAATGGTAAGTTGCTTCAGATCGGTGACCAGTATTGAAACTCCAGCTTGTGATTGGTTAGTTGCTTCAGATCGATGACCAGTATCGAAACTCCAGCTTGTGATTGGTTAGTTGCTTCAGATCGATGACCAGTATCGAAACTCCAGCTTGTGATTGGTTAGTTGCTTCAGATCGATGACCAGTACCGAAACTCCAGCTTGTGATTGGTTAGTGGCTTCAGACCGGTGACCAGTATAGAAACTCCAGCTTTTGATTGATTCGTTGTTTCAGATCTCAGACCAGTCTCGAAACTCCAGCTTGTGAATGGTGAGTTGCTTCATATCGGCGACCAGTTTCGAAACTCTAGCTTGTGATTGGTTACCTGTTATCGGAGACCCGTTTCAAAGTCAAACTTGTATTTAATAATAGTAAGTTATTTCTGTTCGGCGACCGTTCTTAGAACTCCAGCCATGGAATGGTTAGTTGCTTCAGATCCGAGACCAGGCCCTAGTATCACGAAACACTTTATGCTCGAAGACCGGATACCGAAGACCGCAGACCAGGGTGGAAAACGCAACCTTGTGATTGATTACTTTCTTTAGACCGGACACCACGCTCGAAAGTCCAGCTTGTGATTAAGTAGATACTTTAAACCGGAAACAAGGCTCGAAACTCCAACTTGTGATTGATTAGTTACTTTAGACCGGAGACCAGGCTCGAAATTCCAGCTTATAATTAGTTACTAAAGACCAAAGACCAATCCCGAAACGCCACCTTGTGATAGGTTATTATAGTTGTTTGGACAAATTAACGTTTAATGATAATCGATCCCGAAAATGTAATATAAATGGGAATAAAACTGAATTAAAATAATTTAATAAAAATAATAAATAAAAATTTTTAAAGTAACAAATCTTCATCTCAAGTCGAATATCGTAAAATGCATGTATTGATCAATCTATATAAACTCGAGATACATTATTAAGTTATTGTTTTAAGTTTCGGTTTAATTATATTATTAGAGGACATGGTAGAATTAAGGCGGCAGTAAACGGTTATTTTGATATATCGCAAAACCGAAGAATCACAGCCGACAGGACAAGTCCACTTGCTCCCTACTAGCGCATACCTGAAACAGAAAGGGCACATAACTGACATCACAATGACATTCAGTTTATGAAAACAAAGCAAAGTTATATTCAAAACATATCAGTTGATTTTTAAGCACTCTTAACTTTCAAATTCTGGTCGCGAAAACTGGTCGGCAGACGAGGCAAAATTTCAAACATTCATCAGTTCACAGCTTTCTTATTGCCAACAACCAACATAAATGCTTGCCACTCACACATGGTAAAATCCTTGCTGTCTCATTAAATCATACCCAAAATATACCATAACAACCAAGATTTTGCACTACTCACACTTGTTTTTATGCCCCTTGAGAATTGCAAGCTAAACTGAAGGTAGAGCCAGAAATATATTAGTTTCGCATTTCCAAGCACCTGCCTCACATGTGAAACTGCAAAAATAGCATCTAAAAACATTTTAAAGTGCCATGAAGCTTACAGTTTGCCCACTTACCTCTTATCTTTAAATTTGACCGGGGCCAATTCGCATCTATGGCTATAAACTCGTTACTGCCTCCTAAACACATGTTCTAACACTGATCGTTTTAAACAAGAATAGGTCCTATTTATGAAACACGCATTCATAACATTGATTTTAATTTGATGTCGCAAATTTCATTGAATCACCAATGGTTTATTAAGATCTTTGGGCCAGCAAGTCGGCGGATAAACCTTTTAGCAATAATGCTATTCTTACAGTTAATTTATCGGATGTTAACCAACAATCAAAATCGTTGACATAACTGGCCTAATATTTTTACCTACGGTGTTCCTTTAGGGCCATAGTTGCTTTGCATGTTCGACCTCTAGGGCGAGACCACGAAAACGCAAAAACACGAAGGACAATGTGAGAATGCGATATTAACCTCGCATCGCTGTTTTGCATACTCGCATTGTGTTTTCGATTTAAATGGTCTCAGGACAGCGAGACCACGAAAACGCGAAAACACGATGCGAGATTGCTAAAGTATGATGCGAAAATGCGATATTAATATCGCGCCCTCGTATACAATGACCGTTTATGCCTCAAATTTATTGATTATCACCCTTGCCTGTTGGCTTTTTTTACTTGTGTCAGGGGTGTAGAAATATTTTAAAAGTAACAGGATGAATAAAGTACTTGGGTAAGGTGGCCTTAGGTCCTCCCCCAGTAAAAAACAAGAAGAAAATTATATTTGGGGTTTAACCGTCCATCCTGCAGCATGCATATGGTCACGAATTTCAAAAAAGAAGATATGACTAACGATTTCAGATCTTGAACTAATTCTACATTGTATTTGAAATATTGGGGAAACCAAACTTATTAAAGTTCAACAACATAGAACTTTCAACCAAGTTTATTTGAGCATACTTAAGTTAGCGAGTGATTTTAGCGGCTGATCTTGGACAAAGTAATTAGCAGATAACCAGGATGCGCTACCCAATAAGGAAATTCCAAAGCTTGTAACTGAAATATTTGGTCAATTTTGTGAATGTTGGTAGACAACACCGATTTGACTTTTTTAGTTGATTTTTAACTGTTAAAGCCATGTTTATCTTGATAGAAAAACAGAGCGATTTTCCACCTTTAACTAAAAACTCGAATTTAATCAGTCTAAAATGTAATACATGTACGATCTTTAACTGTTAGGATGCTGGACGGAAGTGTGCACACATCGCATATCATTTTGTAACGATGTCTACAAGTATTAAATGTCAGCCTAATGCTTTTTTATTAGCCGACCAAACGGCGTTCATACTCTCGCCCACGCAAAGTAAACATCGTGTCATTCCTGTAGTCCACAACAAACCACATTACCATTTGGGGGCGTTGAGGCGGGGGAAGGGGGGGGGGGTAGAGAAAAATGTTGTGTGGTCAAACCTGATGACATCAGGCTATGCTTGTTAGTGTAGTACATTAATCGGCTTCAAATGGATTCTACATGCCGCAGATTTTTTCATACTGTGGTATCATGATTTCACACGGGTTTAATTTTGCATGTTAGGGCAAATGCGCTAATTCAAATAATTGAATACTGTATTTAGAAATAGAAATAATAATACAAAATTAACCTCCGTGCAAAGCTTTCTTCCCAACGAAACTTAATGATACAACAGTAAATGTTTTGTTTGTTTTACAGATCTTAAAGAAGACATCATCACTTACTACCGAGAGCACGAGTCCGTGATACCGGCATCCCCTCTTGTTGAGGAACATAATGTTCCTATTGAAGATTTATACGTCTTACCTCCCATGTGGGCTTATAAAGACTCATATTTTGGCCAGGACAAGAATAGACCAAAGGGAGATAAAACATCGGGGAATGATGGACAAGATAAGCAGGAAATTACAATTAGCGAACTATTTGTCAGTGGCGATGTTCGATATAGAAAGATATACATTACGGCAAACGCTGGATTCGGAAAAACCTCGCTGTCACAGAAGCTTACCATGACCTGGTGCCAAAGTCACTTACCTCTGACGTCACTGACAGAAAACTATGACGATGAGGACTTAGCCGCCATGAAATACTTTGATCTTCTGTTCCTGCTTCATTTAAGGGATTATCAAAGTGAACCCAAATGTAATCTCGATGACTTGATTATGCGGATGGTGTCAGAAAAATTGTCTAGAGAGTACACAAGAGAGTTCGTACAAAGAATTTTGCACAAGAACAAATGCCTTATCATACTCGACGGCCTGGATGAGTGGGCTCATCCAGGTCAATGTACAAGAAAACCCGAGGTACCGCACAACAATCACCCTGACAGCTGCACGGTGTTAACAACAACCAGAGACCGGAAGATTGGAACTGTAGGACTGTCGCCTAAAGATATAGATCGACGCGTGGAAATATCCATGCTTGATGTCGCGACGCGAGAAAAACTGGAAGAAAATGCAATCTGTATACTAAATGAAAAAGGTTTGAACCTAGTTGGGAAAACTATTACAGATTTCGGTGAAGAATTGGAGTTAGTTGAAATCGGGGATATTATTTACAATCCGTATATTCTGCTTCAACTCATGTGTTTGTTCTTTGGTGGTCTTCCCATTGGTAAATCAAAATGTGAAATTTACAGTAACATTACTGAATTCACACTCGAACGTGGCCTTAACAAGAAGGACCTACCAGATATACATGTAAAGACAAACGATAACGCGCCAGTTCCGAACTGTATGAAAGAGAACGAGACATGTAAACGTTATTACATCCTATTAATGAAGCTTGGGAAATTAGCTTTTTACACTTTATTTAGCGAGAAAAAAGAATCATCTTTGATATTTGATAGAAGAATTGTCACCCAGTACATGACCGAGCAAGAAATCGAGTTCTGTTTAAAAGTTGGACTGTTGTGTCAAACCAAGGACAGCAGCATAATCGCAGTAAAACGATATCATGTTTTCTTTCAGCACAAGTCTGTACAAGAATTCTTCTCTGCTATTTATATAACGTCTGAATGGCAAAACGAATCTGTAAAATCAACCATTCTTAATGTTTGTTCTTCTCTTTCAGACATATTAGAAATGTCCAATGTATTTATTTTTGTATGTGGTATTAATCCGGAAGTATATACATGTATTTCCGGTGAGCTGCAGACGATCGTTGACCTTGACGGTGTGACGCTTAGATGTACTGATATGTTAAGTGATGACGCTGTAACATTACTCTCTTACCAATCAATGCAGATGCAGTGTTTACAAGAAAGTATGAGAAATGGAAATGCAAGTTGTCCCATCTATCTTTATGTTGTGCTTGATAGGTTCATGTACTCTCCAGATTTATCTACATTGAAAACGGTTATACACTACAATAAAGGTCACGTAAAATCGCTACTAGTATTATATCCAGACGAAGATATAGCAGAATTCATGCAGTCGCTGGATCCTGGTATGTTCACCTCCCTGGAGACATTGAGAGTAGAACGCTGTCACGAGGAACCAGTATGGCTGGCTGACATCCTCACTGGATCAGCCCGTACATTGAAATGTCTGACACTATCAGCACAGTTTTATGATGTTATCTCTCTGTCCGATATCAGTATAACGGCGCTCACAGGACTGACATGCTTACAATCATTGTATCTTGGTATGGGCGTTCGCATGACTCACAGTAACCTTAAACGTCTCTATGCTTATATCAGCCAGACCACAACACTGACACAGCTCAAGCTGATGAACATAGGCTGCTCGGACCACAGGGGTCAGTACCGTGATTGTGACGTCACCTTGGACCTACATCGTCTCAACGAGCTGAAGATGCTGCATCTTTATTACGTACGATGTAGAGAGCTACACGTGAATCCAGCATGTCTGGAGAAGCTCGAGTTCCGGCCACCACCGGGAGAGAAGATGACAGGCAGAGCCAGCGCCACATTGTGGCAAGATCTACGTGCAGCACCGGTCCTATCATCATTAACGTTATGCGGGATGACATCCTGCCAGGAGATGATACAAACAATCCCTACATTAACTCAGCTACAGTATCTCGAGCTTGTGTGGATCGATATGGGTGACGTCATACCGCGTGTATCACCTGAAATGACTCATCTAGAACGTGTGGAGCTATACCAAGTAACAATGTCGTCTGCTTCATGGCAGAAACTTTTCTTCAGTATCGGTCAGCTACCACGGAGTATCACCGTTAAACTCTCGTGGATTACAATGACATCCCAGAAGTGGAGAGAACTGTTGCTCAGTGTCGGCCAGCTGCAACATCCGGTCACGGTGGAGTTATCCTTGTGTGAGGGACCATCCGAGGAGGAGTGGAGGACGATTGTAAACGTGATCAAGACAACGCCGACATTATCACTATTACAAGATTTAAGTATCGACGATGATGGCTGGGCATCACTGACTCTGAAAAACAAGACTGAGTATGGTTTTGCAGACCTGACACTAAGTAGCGGCATGTGGAGTGATAAATCGTTGACACAGAATAAAGAGTTTCGAACAGGTTAGTTTATGTAGGAATTTAAAACATCGTTGTAAAATGTTATGAGTAAACTGTAATCTTTACAAACATTTTATTAATTCCAAACTATTCTCTGCGAAAGGATCTTATGAGCAGATAATCTATAGTATACATGTACCACCTGATGTCAAATTTTTTAAATCAAATACCGTATTTAAGTAAATATAAATTTCTTACACAATAAGTAGACGTGTATGCGTCTATTTATGCGGTGTTATAAGAGACTTTTCCTGAAATTTATTTCATATATATGGAACACGTCTCATAAGTCTTTTATTGTTATCAGTCCAAGCAAATCAACAGCAAAGAACTGAAAGAGTGGAAAGGTATGAACCGGAGGAGGGGGCATACAAAATCCATGAGTCTGGTGAGTTTAATATTTCGAACGTTCTTGTTTATTGCATCTTTTAGATACCATTTTCTTGTTTCCTTCTACTTTATTTCTGGACCATCTTGTGCTGAGTTTTCAAAATTATGCATATGCCCTAATTAAGTTCCCATTAACATCATTTATACTGTAGGTTGTACAGAATACAGAAAAGAACTCCAGTTATATATGCCTTGAATCATCATTTATCTCACAGAATTGCTGTAAACATATATTCGATTTCGTCACAACTTATATAAATATGACGTGGATATGTATGCTTTATTGTTATGTAATTTCTTATATCAAATGTAACTCTTCATGATTAGTGATTTAATGTTGAATGAAATAAGGGTATACAATATTAGGAACATTATGACAGTATGCAGTCTGTAGGTTCTTATTTTTTTCTCGCGTTATATTGTTTACATACCCAACTCAAAAAATACAAACCTACAGATTACATATTGGTATAATATTCCATTTAATAATATATCATTTATTGCATCGTTAAAAAAAGTATCCGTGTAGAAACATTGTCTATAAGTAGGCTTTAAGCTTCACTCGTTACTGACTAAATTTGGGTATCGGCATATAACTTAAAATGTTTGCTCCAAATAAATAAATTAGGGAAACTCACACAATTCTGTATTAACATTTTTTTAACTGTTTAAATGAAAACACTTACTCTATACTTGTTAATACCTGATGTTAAGGCTTCCTATATGCGAGTGATTGCCCGTTAAAATGTCATAGTGTCCGTTTGTCAGTAAACGCTTTATTTCCGATCATAAACTAAAGAACTATCAGACCGACACTCGTCAATCTTGGTTGGGAGATTCGTCTTGGGGTAGAAAGGTCAAAGGTTAAGATCACAGTGACCTGTAATTTTAAATTGGTGTCCGATCAATAACTGAAGAACGCTGTGATCAGCAGTCTCAAATTTGGTTTATCGTTTGCCTATGGTACTTTGATTTTTGAGATATTGTCAAAGATAAAATGCCAGTCATTGCATTGGGGGTGAAGATTTCATGCATTATGTTCTGTAAGACTTCACTAATATTGCAAATGGCGAAAACTGGCTAGAATTTCAAAAATAAATTTTAGGGAAATGCTAATTGCTACCTATATTTTAGTAAAGAAATGCATTTAGCTAAGGGTGTACTAATCTTTGCAAGCACAGTTTAGTCTAATTTATGGTCTAATTTCCAAGCACATGCTGAAACATAAGAAAACCCGTTTGAATGAGAACTCTGAAATTCATGGACAAATATACCAAAACAACTCACCCCCCCCCCCCCCAAAAAAAAAAAATAATATGTAAAATAACGTTAAGGTCTTCAAGGAAGATCAAGAAAAAAAACTTACTTCCTGGTCTATGTTAGTCTTTCTGCTTTTCAAGAATTTTGTTTTGAATGATATTTTAAGACTCGTAACTAGCTGAAGAAGTATGCTCTATTCTGTTGTTACGAAATAAAAGTACTCATAAAGATTACAAACATTTGTCGATATGACTAATGCATTGGTCTTACCTAATACCAACTTTCTTCTTCAGCTATACCATATACATATACAGCACAACATGTGTTTAATTACTTGTTTATTGTTTAAGCTCAAGCAAAGCAGGGGCCCAGCGTGGAAATGTATGAACCGGAAAAGTTAGAATCAGGTGAGTTGAATGTTATTGAGTGCTTATGTACATTTTATGACCCCTCAAACTTCGTCTTGTGGGTGTTTAAAGGAGTGCGCTTGTCGGTCGGCCAATGATTCATTCTATCGGTCGGCCGGTCGGACTCTTGGTTTCCGGATGATATTTCATGCAAGGCTTGACAGATTTAAATAACTTAGTAAATCAAAATATACAGGTCACGTTCGATATTTGGGCTGGTGGGGTCAACGTCAAGGTCAGTGTTGCTTAAAATAGAGCAATGGTTCCGGATGATAACTCATGAATTACTTCACTGAACAGGATACAGGTCAAGTTCTACTTTGTCGCAGCAGGTTCAAGGTCAATGTCACTGTTTATAAAAATAAAAAAATGGTTTCCAGATGATAATGTAACTTGTGAAATACATAATAGAATTGATCATTTTTTGGACACAGATGTAATATCAAAAGATACAGCTGGGTCAAGTTCGAGTTTGGATCTGTGGGTTTAAGGTCAAGGTCACAGTTGTTTAAATTTCAAAACAGTATTTGCGTTCAGTAACTATAGCTTGGAATGAGATTCTTGAATGAAATTTGGTGGATTGGTGGTTTCTGTGAAGACGATTTTAGGGATTAAAATTGGGATCAGTGAGGTCAAGTTTATTGTTACCAAAAATGGTAAATTGTACATGCTTAATATCTTAAGTTCAGGATGAGGTACTGTGATGAAAACTGCTGTATATGTAGCTTCTGTAAGACAAAACTTGGTTTTGAAAATAGGCCTGCTGGGGTCAATGTTGATTGTTACTGAAAATAGAAAAAAAAACAGTTGTTTGATGATGTTTTAGGAGAGGCTTTGCATATTTAAACAACTTTAGGTACACATGTGTTAGAAAAAGTTGACCTCCACTTTGATGCTGGTGGCCACTGTAACTAACAAATTCAAAACATTGCTGCTCAATAAATTTACACGGACTGAGGTAATGTCTTGAAACTTGGTGTATATGTAGCTACCTTGAAGACGACGCTTTGCATTGAAAATAGGGCCACTGTTACAAAAGATAGAAAACACAGTTTATGCTAGATAACCTTAGTTAGGAATGAGATATTGTGATATATTCTTTGACGACTGCTTGGGATTGAAAATAGGTGAGCGGGGTCAAGGTCAGGGTCACTGATACAAGTTTTTATGTTTCAAGTGTTACATAATGCCGTTAATTCTAAGCAATCCCAGATCAAAAATCTAGAACACATGTGGGGGTACTTAATCACTTTCAGTGATAATTATTTTTATTGAATATGGTTCATGTTTTAATAGTGTTTGTGTAAATATATATTCTCTAATCAGATACAATTTTAGATGTTCAGAAACTGCACACTGTTTAATAATTTAGCATATGTTTTATATAAACGGATCCTAATTGTAGATAATATGGTTCCCAGTTGAAGACAGATGGATGCCAATAACAGTCCTTTACACATCAATCTATTGGTTATCACGCTTTAACAGTCCCTGAAAGTAAACTTACTTAATGTATTAGTTCGCAATATTATATCCATTTAACCCTGTTGGGACAAGTGTGAGAGTGGTTGATCCTAGAACCTGTTTAAAACCCCAAGTGGCAGATTGTTTTCCCGCTGACCGATTCAAGGCGGTAACACAAAGGTTCTTTTTTTCGTTCTGTGTTTGTGGTGTCTTATTTGAAATTGAATTACACATGCTCTCTTTTCTTCTCTTCTTTTTTTCTGCCTTTTCTGAGTATGAATATTCTTTTTGCGCATATTTCTCTTAAAACAGCACGTCGATGTATCTTGACGAGAAAGGAAGCAGGAAAACTTTCTTGATCTAGACTATTGAAAATTGTACCATAAATACCAAAGGAGAAGATTTTTTTATTTCAAAATGTATTTATGTCTTTCTTAGATGCTGACGTCTACAGCTTGTAACTAAGCGGGTTTATATTTCACTGCTAGTGCTATTTGCTTTCTTAAAGATTGCATAAGTCTTAAGTCACTCAGTTTCTTTTTTGTTCTGTCATTACCTTCTTATGTTGTGTATGTGTCCAACATTGCCGAGTTGATAGCTGGGTAGAACCTGGTTTAAAACCCAGCCGCTGACTGTTTTAAGGCAGTACTGCATCTTGTTCTCATTTTTCTTATGTGTTTATGGTTTTATTTGGTAATGTTATGGTATCGATGTTGTTTGTTTTAACCTTCTAGTCTATGCAAAGAAGACCTTAATCGTGTATCATTTAAACATTATATGTGTAAGCACAGTATTCGAAAATAAAATAATAACTTTGTATAATCTATTTTTACAGAATGTACACTTATGTCATCTGATCTTCTGAACGAAACAGAGAATCAGCCAGTTTGTCACCATGAAGCATCGTTTACGAAGCTAAACATATATTTTAGAAGTATAAATAATCAAGTACCAAGACACCTTTTCTCTCCGGAAATGCTAGACGCATTTTCATCGCTTTTAAAACGAAATACACATCTGGAATGTGTGATACTCAATGAAATGAAAATGGGAGACAAGGAATTAGAAAATGTTAAACTTTCTAAGGAAGACATTGAACAAATATCAAAGTATGAGAAAGGGAAGACAAACTTTGTACAGCTCTGTACTGAAACCATAGGACGTCAAATACTTTTGCGTAATGGAACGCAATTTGATTTACAGGACTTCCTAATTGAATTGAATTCAAACATACAACACACGTTTGCAGATTCTGTTATACTTAATTTGGTCTGCTTCAACCTGGTAAAATGCAACATCGAAATAAAAGAGGCATATCCTTCCATGCTGGGGGCAGACACGCTACCGAGTTTAGTTTGCATTTTAGACAAAAACATTCATTTATCTACATTTAGAGGCTTTCGTTTGAAAAAGCGAATAATTGATGATTTTGTTAATGAATCCTGTAAATTAGAAAACTCTATTGAAAAGGAATCAGATGAATATAAACGTGTTTTAAAACAAAACTTTGAAGACATAAATGTGACCCACGCAGAACATTCCCGAAATTTACTGTCAAAACACAGCAATATAGAGGCCATAAGTGTAAGCTTTGTCAAAATGAGTGGAAATGGTGCGGTACAAATATGTCCCTGTATAGTCATATACTGTAAGTTCAAGTCAGCTGTTCCATACAAGGAAGATCCTTTTCCACGTACACTAAGTCACCCTTTGAAAGATATATCGTTCCAGACTGACGTTCGAGAAGGATATTTTTCTTTATGTCCATACTTTGCTCAAGGTAGTAAGGAATGGAATAGAGAACTAGCAATGGGATGCAGTATCGGAGAAATAAATAAGGATAATGCAACAACTATTGGGCCGTTTGTTGATGTTATTGAAACACGTGAAACGTGTTTTCTGACGGTGAGACATTTGTTTCTTCCAATAACGAGACGAGATGACCAGCTTGAAGGATTGAAAGTTGTCCAACCGGCTGATTGTGATCTTCCACCTGTTCAACACAATCAAATGCCAGGAAGAGAATGTGGAAAAGTCATTGCCTCAGTATTTAATGAGGACATTGATGCCGCTCTTATTAAAGTTGCCGAGGAGAGGAAACCAGCTAGAGGACATTTTGTAACGGTCACTCGAGAAGAACTTAAAAAAGCAGGTATCTATGATTGGTAATTTAAGCAATTTAGTTTAGTAGTCGGGCTTTAATCAAGGAACTTTAATGTTTCTTGAAACATTTTAACAAGTGTTTGCTTGTGAGATTTGGATTGAATTAGAATGCAAAATAACTAAACTGAGGTTATAATATTATAATAAAACAGGGAAAGTTAAGGGCGTCATAACGATGTCAAATACTGGTATAATCCGAGCAGAAATCCCTGACGATATGCCAAACGAGGCTTGGTGAATAACAGTTCTATGAAGAATACATGAAATCCCAAAGGCGGTTTAGATATATTAGAGTTGAATCGTGGACACTCTTTTACCTGGACGGACTGATACGGCAATTACTGTATTCTTACTGTTACTCTTCTGGTGCATAACATATCTAAAGGCTCAAAACTCTGCTTAATATGAATCGAACAGAAACACCTGAAGATAGGCACACCTTGGCTCGGTGACGAGCGGTTAAGGAAATGAAGCAACTATAACATGCAAGAGCCTGATATTTTGTATCATGTTTCTCCTATAGTTCCATATGGTGCAAAGCAATTTTATGCTCCTTGCTCAATTTCTTCCTGTGTACCGAATACTTTTAGATTTTTTACTATATAGGTGCATAACATCAACCAAAGGGCATCTTTATATTCCGTCGCAGTTTTATAATCAACTATAAAAGGCAGCAGCCTGATATTTTGCATTTAGCTTTATCCTATAGACTCATGTGGTGTAGAACGGTTTTATGGTTCTTGCTCATCTACTTCTGTTTTAATTACCGAATACTTAAATCTTTACACATACATGACAGACACACACAATTTCCGTTGCACTTTTCTAAGCCACTAAAAATGCAGCAGCAGCGTGATATTTTGCATATTGCTTTATTCTAGAGTCCTATATGGTGTAAAGTGATTATATGCTTCTTGCTAATCTACCTCCTGTTCACCGAATACTTGATTTTTGTACATGGTTCACAAACACACACACTTTTCTTCGCAAGTTTCTAAGCAACTTTAACATGCAGCAGTCTGATATTTTATACATTTATTAATAAACAGTTTATATATAGATGAATACTCAGAAAAAAATGACACCCTTTATACATATGACAAATGCAAATTACACTTTGAATGTCAAATTTCTCAAATCGTGATTCTCACTAGTGATCATTATCTCACAGATTTACTTTGTGTTATTTCTTTCTACCGAACGGCAAAACGACATTATTACAGTCTTTATCAACGTGTCAACATCTCGGGGTACATTGATGACTTCTTAAATTTTAACCATTTTCCATCTCTGGTTAATAAAATATAAAATCATCAACTCCAGCTTCATGAAGCAAAAACTACAGAAATGCAAGCAAGTTTTCTAGATCTTATTCTTTTCATTGAATATGGTTACGTCACTACTAAAATATATGCCGAAGAGATGTTTAATATTTACAATTTAAGTTTGTAGACGGCGATGTTCCTCGAGCAACACATATATATCTCGCATCTTACCCATTGTTCGCTGTTCTTAAACCTATAGCAATTTTAAAGATTTCAATAAACGTAATCGTTGTGTAATAGACAAAATGCTTATTTTTTTGTTTGCACCAACGGTGCAAAGGTTTAAGAGTTTATGAAGGTTTATATGGAATAGCATTAATCTGAAAATACCGCATTGAAGGTCCAATGTTCACCGTTATATGCAGTCCATCGTTTGGGATGATTCAAAATTGTACTGTTGATTGGTGTACATATTGAGTTATGCTCAAGCCGGGGTTAGACGGTGTGTGCAGTAATTATATTTTTTGCTGTCCTCTCCATTAACAGGCTCAATCAACCCGAGTCTGCAATATTTTAATATTTGTCGTGTTCGTCGGCTTTTAATGTCCCATTATGATCTATCTTTGTTACCTACATGCTCGATTTCTTTCTTATATCCATGTCATCGTGTTCTTGCTAATTTGACTCAATGAGCTGTGGTCTCGGGTCAAATGCAATCTTGTCCTTTTGCCTGACAATTATGTTATTATGTTCTATATGTGTGTGTGCTTTTGCATTTCGAAATGATGTGTGGGTTAGAGTTGCATCATCTAGACAACTTGTATGTGTTTGTTTAAATGAAAACATATGTTGGCAAGTGTAAGGTTAATGCACGCTAGAACCTAGTTCAAACCCTCAGCCACAAATTGTTTTGCTTCTAACTTTTCAAATGCGGTAACCTCAACGGTTCTCATTTTCGTTAATTGTTTGCTGTTTTCTCTTCTCAACAGCTCAATTTTCAAGCACAATTATTGAACATTTTGAATTTCAAGCGCAAGGTTTGCGTATAGTAGAAATGCCTAGGAAAACTTTTTTTCCTTGTATATTAAATGATTTTATATGTTGATAGGCAGAAAAATCAAATAACTAAACATTATATGGCTACTCAGTTAAAATCAAACTGATACTTGTACCCATAAAACTCATCAAAAATCGTAAAAATTATTTAATAATAATAGCCACATGAACATTTTACACCTAAATCATAAATCTTCCCAAAAATAGATTATTTCGCAATTCTGTACTATTGTTGTTTTGGTTTTATAATTTGGATAGTTTGAGGGAGTTTTAGCTTTCCAACTGGTCTAAGTGGAAACTTATGTCGTTGTGTATAATGTTTCTCTTGATATGTTTTTCAACTTCAGTAAATGTTCCAATATGCGGTTGAGGGCTAATAGTAAAATTTGTATTTCATAACAGCTGGTTCAATATCGCTCGCCATGGAATCTATTAAATTATATTTTTGTTTTCAATATTGATTAATGCTGGTACATACTCCTTTAACTTTTATCTTCAGGACTAAGCCAAGCCCACATACCAACATTTGACAATGGCGACATGCTTAAAGCTGCAGGATTAGATATTGTAGGTAAAGCAACTAGACCACTACTAAAGATAGGATCAAGAACTGGATTAACCATAGGACAACTGTGCACGATAGATGGAGTAGTAAAGCTAACAAATGATCCATTGGCGTTTGACTTCGGATACAACGGGATTTCACAGTCCCACTATTTCAGAAAACAACTCTTAGTGAGGTCTTTCCATAATCAGCCGTTTTGCCTTCCAGGCGACTCTGGATCAGCAGTATTTCTGTTGGATTCAGATCTTTGTTTGAAATGTATAGGGATTGTGATTGGAATATTTTCGGATTACCAAGCTGTTGTTACTCCCATTGAACATATCTTAGATATTCTCGGACGAAAATACGGTAACCGAACATTGCAACTTAAACAGTTTAATTTAAACGAAATGGAGGTTGAATAGACGGAAACTATTAAATTTGAGAGATTATATTAAGATGGGATAGATAAACATCCAACTTTGTTTTAGTATACACTTGTTATTGTGGAGTTTTGAACTGTGCAACGGTTATCTTTTAGTTATGCTATTAAGTAAGCAGATAAAGCGAATTAATGTTTCATTCTGTAAACCTATTTTAGTATTTATAAAATCTACTGAATAAGCTTTAAAGTAATGTTGATGATATACTAGTATACAAAAATAATAAGTATCCACGTTTAATGCTTATATTCTCATTTACATATTTTTATTTAATCAGGGACGCTTTGAATGGTGTTTGTTAGTTAATCTCAGTTGTTTTTTAAGTTAAATTGATCATGAGTAGAATTGTCCACACCACGATTTGAAGAACTGCCAATCGAATACAAATCATGGATTACAAACACTACATATTCAATTTAAAGTTAATTACTTGGAAATAGTTGGAATTTTAGCCTTGTTTATCGGAGACCAGTTGTATTATTGATGAATATTTTGTGATTTTATTGATCACAAGAGGTAGAGAAAGTGATTTGATTCAAGTAAATGTGAATAATTCAAAGAATCACTGACATTTTACTGAATACCCTTCTTATTACACAGGGGAAGATAACTTAGTTGTGGCTGCAGATATTTAATAATACTTTATCTATAATATTCCATAATTACAGAAAAACAAATTTGTAGACATATAGAATTTTTCGTTTTGTTTTCACATTTTACAAAATTTAAAATAGGAAAGTGGATACTTTTTATTTTTGTTGAGTATATTTTCACCACCTATGTTTACAAATTATCAACTAATCATAACGCGCATTTTCTTTGCTGTGTGTTTAAATGCACATGCTTAAAAAACTCGTCATGTCTGGTTATTTAATAAGTTATTGATTGTCATGTTCATTAAACTATTACATATTTAGCAAGTCGGGCCTCAGTTTTATCACTTCAGTAAATACAATGACAGTTGTTTTACAGTTACTCGTGCATAATTTCTATCAATACATTGACCGTCAATTATAACAATTACCGATTTCTTTAAGAACATTTTCAAGTTGTGTCGACTGTTGTCAAACGTTTATGTTAAATATGTTTTCGCGATAACACTAGGTTATACATAATAAATTTGTCGGATATGAACAACCACTGAGTGGTTTTAATCTTGCAGCAGTGTTGATATTAAATGACCTTTTTAAATGTATGGGATTTATTTTGATGAATGTAACTAAAAGACCGTCTATGGAACTGAAGACTCTCGGAAATATATGTTGCTGCAGAAATGTCAAGCTTTACAATACTCATTTATGTCGTCTGATAAACATGTTAAAGGTGGTTTATCACTCTTTTTCATTATCACATATCGTTATTTAATCCATAACTTGAAATTAATTCATTAGATTAATGTTCAGAGTAATACTATTTGATTTGTGGTATTGCTTGACTTATTTGTACAACCAAGTTATCATCTGTTACTTGTATCTTAGTTCTTAAACATTCGCATTTTTAATTGGTAACGTAAACATTCTTTAACGGCCACTACAACATAGAACAAGATGTTTTGTATTGAGTAGCATTACACTTTTTAATCGTATGTACATGTACCGCTTAAAATAGATTAAAACGTGAAAGTTTCATTGAAACCAAGTACATATACACATTTTAATATTGTTTTAATGATTTTAATTGTCTACCTTTACATAATAACTCAATGTTATTATATTAATTTAATAGTGTTATCTCTGGATGCTCACTTTGATTGCGAAATGGTCTTTTAGATGATAGTTTAAATGTTTTAAGCTTGCTATAAATGGACTTCTGAAGTATGTATTTAAAGCGAGCACTTCTGAATAAATAGTTATCTCTGTAACTATTATTTTTGTTTCGTTTCATTGAATAGTTAATGTAGAGATTTTGTTGAAAATTTTTATACATAAAATACTACAGGTCTACAAATTGAATGTTTTTAAGTAGGGATATGTTACGTTCAGAGTCCAAAATATAGTATAGTGACCGTATTTCGTGTTGCTAACAGTACAAGTAGTTGTTCACGGTATACTATCAGTCATTTAAACTTTATCAACATCTTCTATCTATCATAAGTACCACTGAGTACGCTGTCAATTTTTATATCGTGTGAGATGTTAACCCTCATCGTCAGATAGAGGATTGTTCAAGTTCAATAATTCCGATATAGAAAATAGGACAGCGCATGGCAGCTCTGAGTTCACGGACTAATTGTTTTATATTTACAAATTCCATTTCAAATCGCGTACAATATTTATATATTAGGAAAATAGTTTTTCTTTGTTTTCCTGACATTCATGATTTTGCTTCCTAGTTCACAGCCACTTCCGTTACACCTGTGTTCATTTGTCTGTCTGTTTACTAGATTCGTATCATTCTCTAAAATTAATGATGAGCTTCCTGTTTTTTGGCAAAGTTTTCTGATATGTGTGGATCGAGATCTCTAATTTAAGAGCCATACTGTTTTCGTCACATTTGAGAAAACATTTTCTGATCGCCCCACCCCTGGTCTGCGCGTTGTTCCTTATATTTATGAATGATACTTTATAATAACATGTCATTGTCTCGTTGGTTTAGATGGAAATATACAATCTTGTGAACGAGCTATGTTTTGAGTATTATACACGTTTTTGCAATACCCTCATGGCTACTTTAGAATCATTTTATTTCGGAATCAAATCAATTATATTTTATATATAATGACTAAATTAGCCAACAACGAGAAGACAAAAGAAGAATTTTGAATATAACGAAATTAGGAATTTAGGGGGTTGGGCTGTGTTTTCTATTTCTGACGTAATATTGATGATACTTATCAATTGTACACAGATACAACATAATGAGACATTCAGATAAAGTAATGAAGTACACAAGCATGCTGTATATGCATACTATTGTGTATAATGTAATGGTGTAAAAAGATAACGTAATGATTCTAATTCATACATGTAATGTAATGATGCATTACTGTATCATAACATAATGGTGGACGGACATAACATATTGATGTGTACATATAACGGGAATGATGCACAGGCAATACGTAACAACTTAAATGCATTTACATATCATAATGATGCACACCCGTAAGTAACATCACTATGCAAAGCCATAACAACAAGTTGTGGTAGTAACGACGTTGCATATATTTGGAATCATTTATGTATAGTAAAGGGGCATGCGATCAAAAAAGCGCCTTTGTTATAAACCATATCCATCATTTTGTAGTTTGGATATCATATTATCCAAAATTCATAGTGCCATATGTGAAAATTATACGGTTAAAGTACTGTTAACTTATTTCATATTTTTTAGAAATCGCGATAAACTGAAGTCGAGAACAAGCCTACTTGCTCTTGCAAAAGCGCCATCTGCCTGTCAGACTTTTTATAATGCGATGTCTCTAGACGTTCGTCAGGGCAGTGTGATACTTATCAATGACAAAACGTCCGGATGATTTAGACTAATAAAACGGGAGATATTTTGAGATCATGTATAGCAAATTTCTAAAATTCATTAAACGAATATTTACCTACTCGGTAAATTTCAAGTAGCTCACAATCTGTTACCAAGGCGTGAGATCAGTTTATTGTTTTAATTATTGGTTTGCTCGATATAAGTCGCCTTAAACTATAAAACTGACCGATTAATGCGTTATCAGAAATGATTATTAATTGAACCAGATTCAGCAACTTTTATATAAATATTGTTTATCAACTGTCATCATTTAAAGTGGTTTATTTACAAGTACACTCACATCTATTGACCTTGTTTCTTAAATTAGGGACTAACCAGGTCTGCAACATGTAGAAATTTATATTGATAAAAAGAAGAAATTGAATGTACATTTTTTTAAATATTAGGCCATATTAAAATGTGTGTTTGTCCTAACCTCACCAATCTTTGAAATTGCGGTAAAGAAGATATGCTAAAATGTGGAATAACAAACACTTTTCCGCAACGTTGTAGTTTACGGAATTCTATTTTCGGCATTATTAAACAATGATTAGGAATTCCCAAGCAAACATTTTGGTAGAGCGACTTTTCCAGGTAGCTCGCAATTTGTCAAGTTGTTTTGCCAATGCTGGTTTAATATATCTATTGCACTTTAAGTCTTTATCAACTGCTCGGCATAAATAATTATCTCTGGTCGTTGTCTACCAATATCCACTGTATGATGTTACTCACTGCCCAGAATTAAAAAAAAAATATTCCTTTTAAATGAACTCTTCCGATCTATGGCAATGATGATTATTGAAGTCAGTTTAAATCAGCTATCAGCGTAAAAAATACAGTTAATTATAATTGATTGTGACGCGATGTGACAAAATGGTACTTATGGTAAAAAAGTGAAATATGCATATCAGGAATTGCCACATTCAGAAAAAATCAGCCTCCCCACACAGTCAAGAAGAAGAGGGAGAGAGAGCAAGGTTAATAAAATGATCAGTTTCAAAAGGACAAGACAAACAATTAACAAAAATAAGAACCCGAGGGGTTACCGCCTTGGAACAGTCTAGATCCAGGTAAGCCTGCGCACGTACACAGTTGGACCATTGTTATACACTGTTCGCTTTTCAATCAAAGAAGACTTTTAATACATCCAGAACACAGTTTAGATCCAAGTCAGGCCCTTTAAGTCTGCAATTAGATGAGGCTCCACACTTCACGCAGTCAGTTATTCATGGTACGTCACATAATTATATTAGCGATATTTTGTATTGCCGTGCAGTTAGTAGTATGCACGAATTTATATGGTAATCGCTGTCGCTGTAAATTTTGTTCGATTTCCAGTTGGTAACAATACTATTTATTAATAAAAATCGCCCGTGCAAAATAGTCATATTATAAGAGGAGACGGTTTGATTTTCAGTACATGCCATTAACAACAATGCTTTACAGTAACAGTAGAACGTTCTGTGCAATAGTCTAGATCATCTAGACGTTCTGTCATTGATCAGTGTCACACTGCTCTGACGAACGTCTAGAGACATCGCTATAGAGACCGACAGGTGGCGCTTTTGTATGGTAAACAAATCCAAAATAAATCGCGATTTCTAATGAAATTTGTTAACAGTGCTTTAACCGTATTTCTCCCACACTGGGCAAAGTAAAATTTAGGTAATATGATATCGAGCTACAAAATCAGATATATGGTTTATAAACAAATGACGTTTAAGTACTTGCCTACCCCATTTTACATAAACGAATGCAAATATATGACACGCCGTTGCTGCCTCTTCGTGATTATGGTTTTAGACTGTCACATTGTATGGGTGGACGGGTGGTCCAGTGGTAACGCGTTGGTCTACCAATCCGGAGGTCGTGAGTTCGAATCCCGAACACGGCACTGGAAATTTCTGTATTATACGTCTAGTGTTTCCCACCCAACTAAGTGCTGGTTCACTTCCAGGAAGTAGAATTTCAGTGCGTGTATCGGTGCTATACCCCGGGCACGTTAAAGAATCAGAGGGTCTCTTCGAAAAAAGATATGGTAGCGCACCCGGATTCCCTGTATCTGTATCTAAAAGCTATCTCTCTATAGTTATCAGAACCTGTCAGATGTAATTGTATATATAGATATATGTCTGTAAATACTCGGTGGTGGTGTTGATATATACTTGGTGATATCATGAATATGATGGTAGGGGTAACATACGTTGAATACAGCGAGCGATCTCCTATAATGGAGGTTAAAGAAAGTGTACATATACGAAAAACCTTATTCTCTGGTGAAGAGGAGTGCTATGAATAAAGGAGGAAATTACAAAATACATACATACATATGGTATGGCAGTTGTTAATGTACGGTGATTGATAGAAAGAGAAGAATATCAAAATCTCTCTAACGGAAAAATGCAGTTCTTTCAAACTTTGCATAAATAAATCTTATTATGTATGTTTATTATTTATACGTTTAGAAAAGTTAGAGCAGTAAAAAATAGTTTGACCTGAAAAATATTCCTACATTCTACAGCCAAACACAAAAACAAAGCAACACTAAACATCAAATTAAATGGCTTCCTCAGCTTACTTGAACACGCCTTTGGGCGCATTAATACAGTTAAAAAATGCGTGTCGCCGTAGGATATGTTTTTTTCGATTTCCAGCTGACAGGACGACAGTCTAAAAAATGATTTTCAAAAGACAACAACGGCGTTCCATACTAATGTCCTAATAACAAGCCTCGTTTTAGAGTGTCTGGTTTTTTAACGAACAATGTCTTTAGACGTACTAATCGCCATTGCGAAATCAGAGCGTCTGAATGATTGAGACTATCTGTGCAATTTGGCGGCCAGCGGAAGTAATTTAGCAGTATCTTTGGTACTAATCGGTCACTATCATGGTGACTATGTAGTATTTTTGCAACTGTTGTGTTCCTTTTCTTTCTTGGGGAGCGGAGGGGGTGGTGGGGTTGAATCACTAAGCAGTTTACATAGCGAAGATTTTTTCAATAATCATAATAATATGCTATGTTATTTTATCTGTGTTAATGTAAAAAGCAAACTATCAACAGTCGGGTCCGCATTGGCTACATTGTATTAACATTTAGTTAGTCCAGTATTGATTTGATTAAAGCATTTAAAAGGAAGTTTTAGATTTTTATATTGTAAACATTTAAGTGTATTGATTATTCAAATGTATTATGGGTGACCCCAAAGTCATACAGATAGGGCGACAGCAACTAGTCAACCACGCAAAAGACAGAGACACAGTACATACCATCCGTATCCAACAAAACGGATAGTTGTTCAAGTATGCCGATAGACTGCCACCCACAATGATTGACATTCTGCATGGTTCAAATTATTGGTAACACATTCAATTAAAGATGATAGTGCCTCTAGCTGGGAGCGAACCCGCACCGTCACGGCGACAGCGCCTAGCCCTGCAATTCCCGCGACGCAACCAACTGAGCTAACCGGGACAACCCCAAAAAAGGTTGATCGGATAGCCCTGATATACGTAACGATCACTGCATGACATCGGTAACGGGTTATTTTACTGATAACAGTACTGACTATATGTACGGGGAGACTTTTTACGGCCGCCACACTGCACAAATAGCGCTACTGTGAATTTCATTTACACTTAGGACTCTTTACATTTACCTGCATAACTTTGCTAATTTCAGAGTTTTGTAATTAAGAACTGTTTGCAACAGATCAAACCTAACAATTGAATTTTTTTTTTCAAATTTGGACTGTGTGATGTAATGCTTTTACACTTACATTTCAGTCCAGAAAATGTCATCGAATTATTTCATCCGGAGTTCTTCAAGGATTTAAACTGTCTAAAAAATATGTAGAATATTTCTTACCGAACAATAGTTCTCCCCGTTGATGATTTGAGACCTGCAACAAACCGCGATTCATGTTTGTGTTATTTGCCTGTCGCCTGAAGACGAACATATCAACAGTGATCGCGATAATAGTTTGCTAAAAATAGCGATAAGTCATAAAAATCGAATCACTTTTTCGTGAACTTTCGTGAACATTCTGTTCCCTAGATTACCACACACAAAACATTAATCAAATGCGGATTGAATATTTCATAACTCTGAAAAGAGGGCCATTCAGATGTATGACGTGTTTATGAAGTTGCTATAATCAAGACGAAAATAAAAAAATTCTGCAGTGCAGTAAAAAAGCTCTAAATATATTTAAAGTTCAAATACCAATGAGTCAACATCTCACTGAAATTAATGCAACACGAAGACCAGTATAACAAAATTAAACTGACATCTTTATTTTATTCTTAAAGAAATTAGAAAAGCAATTTTTTTAACAAGAATTACATTTCATGTTTAAAGATGTTGCATTTCTTATTTCTTCAAGTACATATTATAAAGTATAAGAAATTAAAAACGCAACTTCTTTAATCACGAAACATATTTGGTGTTTAAAGAAGTTGCGTTTCTAATTTCTTTAAGTGTATTTTAAACAAGTTTATTACAAAGGTATAAACATAGTTCCCTATATTGAAATCGGGGCTAGGCGGCGTGGGCAGTTATATGCATTTGCATTACTGCCCATGAACAGGGTCAATCAAACCGAGCCTGCAATATGTTCATATTTATCGTGTTCGGTAGATTTCAAAGTTCCTTTTTCATCTATTTTAATTCGATTTTCTTAGTGATTTCATGGGACAAAGGATGATGTGTTTGGATTTCGATTTATAAGAGCAATTTTTTCAAGTTATTTTGAAAAAGTAACACTGGTTGACCCTAGATGGAACATTAAACTGGATATTGTAATTAATTATTTTTGATATATTTGAGCGGAAAGTGCTTTATTTTGACACCCGGATTAGACAACATAGCAGGTACCACATTTTATAACTTTTCTAACAAAATTCATTTTTTTCAACAATTGTCTCTTGTTATTATCAATATTCATCTGTTTGTAACAATATAATAACAGTTTGTTTGGAAATTGTTGAAAAAATGATAATTTAATTTTCACAGCTCATCATTAGTGCAACTGTACTAACTGGGGGTATGAAATACCTTAAGGACAATTGGAGATTTCGATCATATATGGGGCACAGCAAGGTAAACGATGTCTTTGCTGATATGTTTTGACATTTTAATTGTAACTGTAATAAAAATATAGATAGATAAAATGGGCACTGTTTGCAAACTGTGGATTATCTTTTTAATTTTAATAAATCAGAACACATTTGCTATTGCCAGCCTATTACTTGTACGCCCACCTGAAGTAAGGATTGTATACGTGTTCACTCGAGGGAAAGTTTTCTTAGCAACTTGATTTATTTCCCACACTTTGCAATAATTATATCAAAATTTGTGACATTGAACACTGCAACATAGAAGACGCTATCTGTCCCTGTCGTGGACAAACTCTGTATCTAATACGCTGATATAACTTATTATTGACATTGTTAACTATCTGTTGCTTTTACAGACAAGGACTCTTGTAAATCGGTCAGCTTCAGTAATTTTGGACACGGTTTAAAATTAATGACGGTTATATACCATCATATGACATTTATCTCATAAAATAACCCACTTTTGATAAAAGCCACTTTATGACGTGATAAATGTGTATATAATCCGTCCGATCTACAGTAAGAATATCTTGATCAGTCAGATCATGAAAGGATGCACTTCCCTCCAAAGGGAGACAAACGGGACAAACTCTTAAAGGGATGTAAACCGTGTTAGACAAGGGAGAATATCGGACTGTTACCTTTTTGTAAGTACATTTTAACGTTCCATTGTTTAAATCAATTTTTTTTGTTTTTCGTTTCAGACCCCTTTACAGGGTAACCCCTTTTATTTAGTAAAAAAATGTACATAATTGTGATTAATACGCATGCCACTTACTTATATGAATACAGTACGGGTAATTTTTATACAATTGGTTTAATCAAATTGGTATAAACAACATAGAACAATGCAGATTAAGATAAAAGAAAATTCTGTTGAATACATATCATGATGGTGTGTAAACTGTTTTGAAGTATCATGGGACGGCTTGTCGTCTATATTGTTTAAGTCATTGCTCCCAAAATATATTCTTCTCTCATGAAACAGTATTTAAATCTTAAGGTTTATATTTGTGTAGCTTGCTTATCTGTCGTTGAAGGGAAAGTGTAAATTTGTGTACATAACCCTACCTTTCAGAATATTTGTGCTTGCAATGATAAAATTTATTCAACAAAAATGCACACTACCTAGTTTATTCGTGTATACATTTTCGTGTAGACGGTAACTACGAAATATATTTAAGATAACACATATCAGGCCATATATGTATGCTTAATTAAATGTGTCGTTAACTTTTAAATTAAACGACAAACCCCCGTAATACTTGAACTTGAACTTCTTTTCAAACGACAACTCGTGAGGTAAATAGGTAGAAAGCTGTATCTAGACAAACCATAATCAGTGAGGTTCAGACGCAGACCAAACAAGGCCAGCAGCATCGATCCAGAATACGATGCGAGGTTAACCACACAGCCGATATAACTGTTACATGAAAGATTCAAAAGCAGAGCAGATGAGCAGATTTGCACATCAGTATCAAGACGTTCGAAAGGTCCAGTCCTAGATTCTAATCGTAAGTATTTATCTAGTGTTAATCTATGGTAATTTTGGTCTTTCTCAAACAATTAAAATGTATTTTCATTCAAAACCATATTGACGGTGTTACCGTATGGGTTTCTATGGTGGACAGATATACAGTACAGTTATCAGTATAAATGGGTTATCTGTGTCACACTTTTCATAGATAAAGACATGTTAAATGATAACGCCTCTAGTGGGGAGCGAACCCGTACCGTACGGTGACAGCGCCTAGCCATGTAATTTCGATCACGTTACCGACTGAGCTTGCCGGGACAACCCTATAGAAGGCCGATCGGATACCAAACCAAAACTTCACAATACATCCATATGCAAACAGTGAACAGCAGAGAACATCGTTTTAAATACAACACAGGTAATATGATACTGACAACAATGCATTGTGTTGTTTTGTCACTTGTGTTTGATCATGATTATTCTTGTTTGTTTATATGTGGCAAAAGAAAAAATCAGGAAATTCAAGTAAATTAAATGATATATCTTTTCACAATTGAAAGTTATAATATATACTACTAAAACTTGATAAGGACCACTTTTTGGAGTATGTAATCATTATTTTTTAAGGTTAACAATTTAAACAGTTCATGATTCATTAAGGTTTATGTTTAGTCAATTTGATAAATCCGGTGAATACGTCATTTAAGTTGAATCTTTGAACTGAAACACGAATGTAAAATTATCTGACTACAAAAGTGGTCCTTATCAAATTTTGAAAAGCATAAAATTCCTCACGTTTGCATTCAACTTATTATGTGTATTGTTTTTGAGTTTAGATGATAATAGAATATTATATATTAAATTTTATAATTCTATCTTCCCATTCCTTTTTTTTTGGACTGTGGATGTCTCTTAAGAACACGGGATTATGGGTTAGCATTACCAATATGAGACAAAGTTTGATTGATCATCGTTTAGGCACAGTTTAAACTAAAACATTATTTCCTAATCTGTTTGCCAGATTGAGAAAATTTTATTTCAATATGGGGTAATTTAAATGTCATAAAATTTAATTTTGCTACTATGGTTATTAAAAGAATTATATTTATTTTGACACTTGAGCCAATTGATGTAGGGATTTCATTAGAATTTTTCAAGTGTAAAACTAGGTGTCAGGTAGTGCGACACTCGTGTAAGAGGACAACGGCCTTTCCTCAAATCTCGAAGTCACAAAAAAACTTTTAAAGAGCAGAAGATCAGAACTTTTGAAAAGCTTTCAAAACATAATTGTTTAATAACCCTGTCAAACACAACATACTCGTTAGAGAGGAAGCACTTTAGCTTCAAGTAAGTAAAACTTAACATTCTATGTTCATGGTGCAACTAAATAAGCAGTTTAGTCAATACATACAATGCAACAATTTAATCCCAGTTCCAAATCTTATCTGACTTTGAATAATTGTATTCAAGTATTATTGACAAGATTTTATTCCGTCTACTTTCTAAACAAACACAAACACTTCACTGAGCAGTTGTTAAATATAAATAATGGTTATTTTCCAGATGTCGTCCCGAGGTTCTCATGAAACTCAGTTACATGACCGTAAATACTTAAAGTGGGTCAAAGGTGGACTGGCGCTAAAATACCTCAAAGACGGTATTGATGATTTTGTAGATGAAGTGGTCAATGACGAGCACAGTCGAATCTTGCAGACTCTAGGACTGTCTCCTCGATCAACTTGCAATTTGTGCACGCTGAAAACGGTAAAACCGCCGCACGCCCCTGCTCCAAAAGTTAAGCAATGTCCCATAGGTCAACGTAATTGCAACTGTCTTCTTAGCAATACTTCTTGCTGTCCAAACAACATATGTGACCGCATCTACGATGAAATTGTCAAGTCTCACGGGACACTTCAACCCTTTTGGAAAAATACAGACATCACAAAGTGGACCACTCACCCATGGGAGATAGCCAAATGCTTTATAAATGTTCCTGGATATGACAGGAAACAGTCAGCTGAAGATACAGATGTTGCAGGACTACTGCATTTGTTTATCAACTGTACATTCTTTCAAAGACGTGTTTTATCCCCAGTTAATCTGTTTGACAAGGTACGGATCTTATAAAAAAAACGTTGGGACTATTAGTGTTTGATTTTTTTTCTTTTCATTTTAAGTAAATGAAATTGATAAAAGTTCTTTACGAGTTCAGTGCTTAATTTTTTTCTCGATCGAAGTAGGTTAAGAAAATTTCTCAAATCAAATATACATGTATCTAATAATTTATTTAAAAAAATATCACAATCATGAAACTCGTTAACGTAGAAAGAGTATTTCAAAAATACAGGATCGCTTATTATCGGAAGAAACTATTTCATAAACAAACTGAATGACTTTTCTTTTTCATCATCATCATCATCATCATCATCATCATCATCATCATCGTCACCATCATCATCTCCTTCTTCTTCTAAACAGCAGTGTTTTTCAAGACAGATTTTTAATATATTTGTACGGACAAAGATTAAGGTGTTGTCATAACTGTAATCATAATCGACTGTATAACACAAAGTATAACTTCACATAGTATATTATTTCACACACTCAAAAACGTTCTGAGTCATATGGTTATTTGTATTTTATTTAAATTTTATGTAAATTTTATGATTGAACGATACTTTGATCATATGTTATATGTTACTCAGATCAGAGAGTGGAGGAATAGCGTGTTTCACTCACCGTCCATGGAACTGGAAGACCAGCAGCTCACTGATGGAATAAATGATATCATTACACTTCTTGAAGATGACAAGGAGCTTAAAGCTAAAACATGCTCAAAGCAAGCAGTGATCAATCTTAAAAGTGTAAGTAATAATTCTGTATTTTATGTACATTATGTACATTTTGCGAAGATCTACAACTTTTTTATTGTACACGAATAAATGAATCGTGATTTATATAGTCATTAGAATATCCCACTAAATATAATTCAGATTAAAATTTATTTATTTCTACATTTAACACATTGTATATGAATATATCTGCTGACAAAATTATATGTATAGTTAGTTACTATTTTAAATAATAAATATTTATTTATTAATATTATATGTTTAAGCTTCAACAAGAAAACTTCATCATAACAACAGAGACAGAGGCGGAGGTATGTCGGGCGGCACTTGCATCCATCACTCTGGCAACAGAAGAACTAAAGCATATACGAGATGAATCAAACAAAGAGATTGCGTTTAAAAAAGAAGAAGTAAAGAAATACATGGATTTGAAACAAGAAGAAGCACTTAAACAATTTCAAGAGACTGCAGAGTCTTGCAGCTCAAGAGTACAAATCGAGTTGTCAGAACTACGTATGAAATTCGATAACCATGATCTACAGATAAACGACTTGCAGACGGTAAACCTCGTATTTTGTCGTGATTTTTTATTGTAACACCATTATAGACAAGCAAGAGACGAATCCTAACACTGTCGTTCCGAGCATATACTGAATACTGGTGTCTTTTATGGTACCTGTATAAAATATAAACTCTTGTTCATTTAACCGTATCATTCATGCTATGTTTTGTGTACAATTGGTAAATGTAATGACGAAGGCAAACTGTGCGTTTTCCGGAATTTTTATTTATTTGTGAAACTATTTTAAGGTATTTGGAAACCAGCCATTTGGAAAATGATTGCTAGGTTAATCTATCACTGGGTCTTACAAGATGAGCTTCTTGTCAATACTATTAATTTTCATTCTAACTAGGTAATACAACCATAGGCATTAGGGATTTTAAGGGTGGTGAAAATAAAATAAACATGTTAAATTAAAAAAAAATGTTTCAGATGTAAGTTTAACTGTATGTATTATGTATGTATTGGTGCTTCTAAAAGTTTTAATACTGTTATTCAAAATATCTTTGCTAGGTTTATTGCCATTACATGTATCTAATGAAGTCGTAAAGTATTGAAACGCTTTTAAACGTCTACAACCTAATATATTTCTACAATTACAAGAGATTAATTTATGAATATATTTAGAAATTGTATGTGCTTACAACTTTTATTTTACATATTCAGATTTTGATAATACTTTCATCTTAATGGCAGATCAAGTTAAGTGAATCCGTTTCTTCTTAAAAGTATCCGATGGCTTTTCTAGCATCATGACATACCAGAAACCATAGCAACCGCAGTTAAATCAGCACAATTAAACGAAACAGCTTCTCGGTATGTCGAGGGCTCAGCGCGAAACTATCGTATCTGCACGTTTGATCAAAAAATGGTTTTATTTCATATTTTGACTTGTTTTCATAGTCCCCATAATCTGACAAAAAAGTATCATTTACATCAAGTATCTTCTTTTCAAAATTTAAAAAAGTGAAAAGTATTGTATCAGGCTTTTTCCTCAGCGCGTGAAATAATCGTATCTGCAATTATTTTTTTTCTTTTTACACAGAAAGATCACTTTATGAATATATTAAGAATGTATATATTGTTTTTGTTAAAAGTAGATGAATATTTGCTATTAATTTTGTTATAGGTTTATCTTTTATTGTGCTCAGCGCGAAACTATCGTATCTAAACACTTACTTGACTTAAATCAGTGAACATATTAATAGACCATTAACAACAAGTGTAGATCCAGATCAGCCTTCACATATATGAGGTATGATTAGGATCAAGACTTAGGCTTATTGTTTTTACATTTTTTATATTGTGTTGTCTAAAGAAACTACCAGTATAGATCCTGATCGGACTGCAATGGGATTCATGAAGTTTATGGTTAAATGGCAGTTATTAGAGAGGTTGAGATTTAAGACGTGTACGTGTACGGGTACGTGTAAGCTACAAGTTCACGTATACGACACTGTTTTTTTTTTCTTGCATACTGGATAAGTAATTCCGCGTGATTTACCGGGGGAAGAAAATCTAGGGAAAAGATAACGTTCGCGTGCTATATATGAGTGACGTCACGTCTTCAGGTATCTGACGTAATATCGAGCTCTAGCTCGGGTCGCGAAGCGACCCGAGCGTTAAGCTCGTCTTAAGGTCGCAGGAATGCCCATTCACTAACGAAATAAAAAAGCTTTCCTTCCGTTTTGCGCTGGTTACCGGTTGTGCACAGAATAAGGCAATGTAAACACGGGAAAAAAACTGACCGGTAAAAACTTACGGCAAAGTATTGTTTTGACAAATTTTGTTATTGGCTTTATTTTTATAAATTGCTAATTGCAAAATATCTTTAAAAATTAAAACTTATTATTTGGTAGCATTGTTATCGGACTAGCATTTTGGAAAGCTAAAAAAAACTAAATCGTCAGTTTAGAGAGTAGGTTGTCGTTCGTTGTAACCAATAGCAATACTAGCAATCGGCCATTTTTAGAAATTAGACTGAAGAAATCAAGTTGAAAACTACTGAATGGTAGCTTGTCAATGGATTATTAGGCCTTTAAATTCAAAGGAGCATAAAGCCCAGCGACGGAACAATCAGATGCAAGGAGTTTTTCTTGAAAACAAGATGTAAGGCTGGTGAGAACCAACTTTTATGTGAAGTTGCATTGTGAAATGGACCTCGCAATGTTCAGTCACTCACAGTCACATTGTGAGACACATTGAGCTTAGCGTAGACCAGCGCCACAATTCAGTTTTGTATAAGAGTTTTTTGTCACTGGTCATGTTCGTCATTCAGACATATGAGCTCATGGCAGTCGAAGATATTGTTTGTGAGAGCAGGGTCTATATAACAATTGTTATAACAACCCTGGTGAGAGTTCTGAACACGAGGTAGACTATGAGATTTCTTTTATTTATTCTTATAAAACACATGGCACAAGAACAAATCTACACCACAGGGGCTTTGAAGACTGACCTTGTTTTCTAAAAAAAATAAACTGGCCGCCGCCCCTCCCCCTAAATAAATGAGGGTCTACACTGGGTCTACACTGCATAAACAATATGTTTATTGTTTTGGTTGATAGATTGGGATCGTTATCAGTCTATTCACACCAAATTTATGATCAAATACCATGGAATTGGTATATGGATTACAGTCAATAGGCCACAAACAAGTCAAATGAGCCACACATTATTTTGAAAAAGCTCTTATAGGTCTCAAATATAGGCCACATTTTTATTTTATTTATAAAGTTTTTAGTATCATTGTGTTAATATGTTCTATGTCAGTTTATGATGTTTTATAAAATATTTTTCATGAACAAGTTGCTTCATAGATTGGACATTTTGTACAAAGCAACATGTGCTTTTTCCGTATTTTTGTCCAAGACTATCATGACTAAACAGGTGGGAAAACAATTAAAAAATGTTGCAACAAAAGAAAAGACATCATTTATATGTCAATATGCTCTTTTGATCAATGACCTTAGTCTACAAAAGTCACTCGGTCTACACTAGCACAGAATCAAATATTGATGGTTGCAACATAAGCTGTGTATTTTGCATTGTCCAACATGGAAATTGGTTTAGAAATAAATTTATTTATTTATTAAATATGACACCTTTGATTGCATTAGCACCTCTGACCTTTACTGCAAGTGTTGTAAATTGTGATCTTATATAACAGTGTGACACCCTGACAAAACTGATTAAATCAACACCTTGGGTAGTTGTAGGGAAGAGATTATGACTGTAACATAAATTAATTTACTTGTTGATGACAGTCCAATTTTTAAAGCAAAAATGACAATCAGATGATGTTTTTATTTGTTCTTGGGTTTCAGGATGACAAGCACAATTTTAGATATCAATTAAACAATGATACTATTTTTTAAAAGCTTGTGTAAATCTAAAATCAAAAACAAAACTAACTCTTTACAGTGATTGCCATATACAATAGACTTACAAGTACTGCCTGAATTGACTTGTGGCCTATTTGACACCTCCAGAAACAATTTATTTTTTTATATTTTGGCCAAATACATGACAGATTGTCTTAAAATTATTAAATTTCAGGTTTTATAAATTTTATAGACAATAATTTTCTCAAAGTAACTACTGAGTATTACCTTTTTAATTTTAATACACAGTAATATGAGATTTTAAATAAAAAAGAAATTTACCCTTTTACTCTACAGACATGCTTTTTTACCCGTGTGAGACCAGTGTAGATCCAGATTAGCTGGCACATCTGATCAGGATCTGCACTGTTCACTTTTGGTCAGAAATAACCTAATGATTTAAACAAGTGAACATTGCAGATCCTGATCAGACATTATGGATGTGCTGGCTGATCTGAATCTACAGTTTTTCCATGCCATAAAGGTGTTTACATGGAGGAAAGGGTTAATCTCCAATATATTATCATCAGTTGGGACCAAAAAGTTTGACCAGAAAGCAGAATACATGTGTACCAAGAATAGCATCAAATATCAAGTTAATGCTCATTTTGGGAATTAAAAGTGTTCTATTATTACCATATTTTCTGTCATGGCACATTTCAACATGATTTCATAATCAAAATATGTATGTGAGGTACATGTATAATCAAATACACTATTTACAAGGTGTCTGTTTTGTTTTGTTTTATTTTTGCAAATTTTGTTAAATATTCATGGTGTCACTAAATTTGCTCGGCATCAAAAAGTTGTGTTTTAGAAAATAAAATCAAAGCTTTCAATAATCATTTAAATTGTTGAAAAAAGTAGATTGCTGTGAAGAGGAAGAAAAACATTTCTTGCCATGTCAGTTGGTTTTTGGCCTCTTTAAATACATGTAAAAATCTGAATATACCGGTACTTGGATCTGCTTAAACTGGAAGTTGCACTCATAATAAAAACAATGATTTTTTTCGTTTGTATGTTTATGTTTTAGCAATGTAACAGTAGAGAAGTTTACATTTTTAAATATATGGTACTTTTCAAAGAGAAATTTACCTATTTTAAAGTAGTTGTGCCTAAATTTCTGCAATGAAAAATACAAAATCAGGAAAATACCAACTGGAATGAGCTTCAGAATTTGAAATTCACATTTTCCAGTATATATATTACATTTATAAAATACTTACCAGACAGAGATCCAAAATTGGTTATGAATTATGGCATTTTATATTGCTAATTGATGTGTTCATGGGTTTACATTTTTTAGCAAAAAATCTTATAAAATTGTTATTATACATTTTAAAAAATGGACCAGCAACATTTTTAATGCATGATTTGATTGGCAACCGGAATTCATTTATGTAATGAAAATAGATATAAAGAAGCATTTTGTTTCAAATCAGTTACTAAGACCTGTAAAGGAGTGTTACATATGGATAATCAGACTTTATTACATGTGTTACTATAAATAGTAACAAATAATGACCAAAATGCCCGGGTACTTTGCATGATAAAGGGCGGGCCGAAAACCTGATATCGCGGGCCGAAAACCTGATATCGCGGGCAGAAATCCCGTATCACGATTTTTTGCACGTGGTAACCATTGATACAGGATTGAATTTTTACATTTCAAGATGGCGACGATTGAATCGATCGAGTCCCATTCAAGTCTTTTGGAGCTAGATGCAAGAAGTAGCACATTTAAAAAAGAACTTGCATGCTAACATGAGATATATTTCTAAGAGCGACAAAATGACAAGAGAAACATGGAGAAATTGTACATACCTGGGGACAACCAAGAACAAAAAGCACTGTATTTCCAGAATCATGTTCATATTTTCTTTAGGCTTTAGGCCTATTATTTTTTGAAACAAGATATGCCTACATTGTGATTTTGTTGAATTGAAGCTCCCAGCAGCGTTATGAGAATGAAACACTCACAAATAACAGCCTTTACATACCCATACCGCTGTAAAACACTTCCAGAACTCAAATTTTCTCAATCTCATATCCAGCACAATTTTATCAAATCGTTCGAAGACATAATCACTTAAAACCAAATAAAACTAAAAAATCAACTGACAGCAACTTCCTCAGTTACAGTTTGAAAATGTAAACAATCTTTAATTACGTCACAAAACTCTAAATGACGTAGTAGCGAAAGCATTCATCGTGACGTAGTTAATTAACGAATAGACAAGTGGTGAGTTAATTTATGAATTAAAGAGCATGCAAATGACAGACTTTGATATCAGCCCGGCACATGTAATAAAATGGTTATAAACCGGTGTTCAAGGGCCGGGAGGTGATATCGGCCCGGCAGAGCAACATAGGCCCTCGAGCTAAAGCTCTCGGGCCAATATTGCTCTTCCGGGCCGATATCACCTCCCGGCCCTTGAACACCGGTTAATAACCTCTTAACATGACATTGTACATTGTTTATGTTTAATTGATTGAGATTATTTCATCTACTTTGGCCCAATTGCTGAACTATTTTTCAACTTAAATAAGTAATTCTATCATGCACATTGAAGTAACTTGGCTCAAATATGTACCTTATTGTCACCAAAGATGTACCTTATTGTCACAATATTTTTCACACAGCATCTATAGCTTCAAATTACTGTTGTTAATAACTGAAAATTCCTATGGCATTGTCATTCCTGGAGATATTTTCAAATGACTTTGCACAAATATGCCATAAAATCTTGGTGATGTAACACACTACATATTGAAGTCTCAATGTGGTGTTAATGTGATGTACATGAATATTAAAACAGTACTTTTTAGGTCTATATTATAAATTAATTCATATACATGCATATATATTTTTTTAATAGCATGGGACTATTTTGTGCAATTACAAGTTACAAATGCAAGTGTAATCAAGGTAACATTTTAAAAAATAACATTTATTTTTCAGACAATAATATATTAATTTTCATGCACATGTGACAATGTAATATTTTCATGTATCAATGAAGAATGTATCAATATTCAATATTGCATTAATTGAGGTAATGGAACACATTTGGGTTGTAAATTTAAGCAAGAAACCTTTGTGTTTACATATTAAAAACCCAAATGTTTAGTAATAGTCATATTGCCAGTTGTCCAGCTGAATTAAGTTGATGTAGACTTAAATTCATTCCAAAAAATCACATAATTTTATCGTGCATGAGTAGGCTAACAAATGTTAGAAACAAATTATTTTTTAAATATAAATCATTATCTGAGATTATTAAAGCTAGAGCTCGATAAGAGGCAGTGCCTTAGTTCATATTATATTCAGGTTAGTGACGTCATTTAAAAATAAGGTTTGCGTTAACGTCAATATTTCAGCGTAAAGAAACAAAAATTAGTTTGTATAAATGTACACAAATGTTATGAACAGTAAAAGGTATGCAAGAAAAAGTATCTTGCACGAGACAATCGGTAAAGATGGAAAAATCTGTCACCTCAGGTGAACTGTTTTGGCGGGAACTCGGCAGAGCCTCGTTCCCGCAAAAACAGTTCACCCTCGGTGGCAGATTTTTCTATCTTCACCTCACACCCATACAAGATACCAATTTGAAAATCATAAAATTTATGAAATAATCTTACATTTTTCCTATAGATTTATCTCACAATATGCTGAAGTTTCATTCAAATATTTTTTGAAGCTGTAGCAATTGTATTTAAGTTTAGTTAGTGAGCAAATACATTGTGGAATTTTACAATTTACAACATTAAGTCTATCTCAAAGTCTACTCATGTTTCATCTCTTAAGATAGACATAAAACAAGCAATAACAACGTTATTTTTGAATTCTGCCATAAAATATTTAAGGAGCCGGGGGGGGGGGGTTAATCAATAATGAAATTAACATTTGGAAAAAAAGTATGCAGATACGATAGTTTCGCGCTGAGCACAAAAAAAGATAAATTTATAACAACATTAATAGCAAATATTAATCTACTTTTATTAAAAACAATATATACATTCTGAATATATTCAGAAAATGACCATTCTTTATAAAAAGTAAAATAAATATTTGCAGATACAATAGTTTCACGCTTAGTTTTTTTTTTCAATTTATGGCAATTTAAGCGTGAAACTATGGTATCTGACATATTTTCAAATTTAATGAGAACGAATTTTTAAATTGTATTTTAAGTATCAGACATGTGATCAGATTGGTTATAAATGCCCTATTTAAGATTTTCAAAAAAAATGAAGTACTTTCCATTTAAATAAAATAGTTTTTTCTTTCTCCTGAACAATTTTGCAAAATGCAGATACAATAGTTTCACGCTGAGCCCTCGATGTGTTGTTGTAAATTCTAACAAGAAATTAATAAACTTAAAGAGCACCATTGGAGTTTTGGTTTAAGTTTAATGTCCCTGGTTGAGATAATTACATAAGTACGAGCTTATTATTATAACTCTCACTGATTTCTTTCAGAGAGTCAGGGCCATTGAAATTGATGTCGAGAAACTTAAACAAGCACAAGATCGCCAGACGGAACATCTCCGGGAAATTGAGCATGTATTAAGTATGTATCTATTTGTATGTTTGCAAATAGACATTTATAAGTTAATCCGAATCCGAATCCGATAGCTAGTTGATGGTTTTCGTGGGGGTTTTCTCAAAAGAATTTTGTAAGAAATTGTGTATCTAATAAATAAAGTATCTTTAGGGTTTAAAGAAGGTGTGTTTCGGTAAAGAAATATATGTAAGGCCAGTAAGCATGTATAAACTCTTTGTATTTTATGTAAGCTCATTTTACATACATACCACGACATAACAGCGCAGCACATGCGCCGTCTCGCCATTGATCTTCAAACTCTGTACATGTAACTGTAACTTTTTAATTTCATGTTCTACAAAATCTCATTATTTTTGGTGTGAGTGTGCCTGCAGTAAAAATAAAGAAAACACTGAAAGCTGAGGACGCTAATTTTATGTTTTTTCATTGAAAATTTTTCTCATATGCACATTGGCCCTCTGTAGAGGAGCAGAAAGCAAAGCAAGGAGTATGGTCGAAACCTATACGAGGGATGATCCAAAATAACGTAGACTTTTGTCATTGCATCTTAATTTGAAACACGTTTACAATAAATTATATATTAAATTCAATCAGAAAACAAACGTAACAAACTGAACTAAAATATTCATATATTTAATAGATTTCAAAAGCGCGTCGCTTATTTGAATAACCATGGTAACACGTAGGCGGCGCACGCCGTTGCCATTACCCTTTATAAAGAATAAACCTGTCAATAAAAACAAAACTACTAATGGAAAAAAAGCCAAACTTCGCAACGTCAAAGCACGGTATACAAATGATGTCATGTCGAAATTTTACGTCATTCTGACTATGCTTTTTAAAAACAGTCAATATTTAACAGAGCTATCACCAACGTTAAAACGTCAGAAATGTCGTCGTAGATCGCCCGGAATTACGCGCTATTATAAAATTCTGTCATGGTCTTTGATAATCACCTCATGAAAAGCTATAATAATTTAGCAGACGCAAATGTAAACATTCGTAAGCCGAGCTCTAGTTTTTAAGTGGTACCATTGTTTTTTTTACGGTCAGAAGAGCCATTAAAAAGGCCTGGGGTAAGGAAAAAAGAAAAAAAATGGCGTTACGGCAGTGACGTCAAGACGGGAGGTTATTGAAGCGGACTAAATTCTAACTATTGTGGCGCTTTTCGAGCTATTCTAGACTGGATGAGGTACCTTGCAACGGATATTGCCGAACAAATTACATTTTTAAAGGTGTGTAAATAATTAATTAATAAATTAAAATTATGTTTTTTCAAAATAATGTTTTTGTTTGGTATTTGAATCAATACAAAGTCATTTATTATCAAATAAGAATAAATACGTTATTTATAATTTTAATTACACTTGAGTAACAGCTACACAGACTGTGTCCACAATGCAAAGACTCGTGATATATTAACAAATACAAATTTATGAGTTATTTTAACAGTTACACGCCTGTTGCTAAAGTACTGCGATACTGTGGGTATTGCATTCCCGGTCGTTTCTTCGGCGGTACGAGCGAGAAGAGGACCACTTTTTTGATCGCCTCATAACCACTTGCGAGACTTTGACCAGCAATGATACACTACTATGTTCGATCAATGGGTTCCCCGGCATCGCATTCCGGTGACGGAGTCTATTTAAAGAAACTTAGAACATACGCCGCATCGATAACGCTGCGCCCGTGAATTAGCGTCGTTGACGTTATTGGATATAATTTGACGTGCGCCGGATAGCGATTAGTGTATGATTTTAATTGTTCATAGTTTTTTTACGTGATGTTGTATTTTGCTGATATTTTGTAAAAATATGCTGGTCATATTCCGATTTAAGCTTGTGTAATTTTATTTGTGGTATTTTGAATAATATAAAAACTATAACAAAAGTCTAAGTTATTTTGGATCATCCCTCGTACACTTTATACACAAATCTATGAAACCGTCTAAGAATTTCGGAAGCGGCTTTCTTCGGCATGCAAAAATGCCCAGAAGTTTGAGTTAATGCACCAAGTATGAAATGAATCATTACGAACTGTCAGAAGAGTGCTACATGTAACTACTTGGAGAGAAAATCTTTGAGCTGTAAAGACACCGTACACTTCAGCATAAATAACATAAAAGAGCAGAGAAAAACGATGTAAATGCTTAAAACGCCTTATGCGGATATATCATATTATGCTTGTAGAACATACAGTGTTACAGTGATTTATGTCGCGATAAGACAATAAGAGGGCGCGATATTAATACATGTTTGTATATTTCTTACCCTCGCATCGTGTTCTCGCGACCTCGCATCGTGTTTTCGAGTCTTTCTGTAATGAAGGTCAGAGCACACTATTGCTTTTCCCTAAATGTTCTATCTGTTGTCTTGGGAGTCTTCTTTTGTTTAATTTTATGCCAGACATATTTCTCTGACATTTTTTCAAATTTCTCTTTGAAGACCATCACCTTTAAATGTTGACTAAATTAACGATACACCAAACCTGTTTATACGCATGCTTTCAAAAGATTGTTTTCTTCAAGAATTGGTTAAAGTTTTCTTTTTGTTCCAACTGTCGTAACAAACACAATTTCTGTCTTTAAAAAGAATTTAATTTTTCTACAGCTTGATTGGCAATTAAGCTAAATGTTTTTATCTTGAAAATTTCCCTAACATTTTTAACAAACCGTAAAGTAGCTTTCATTTTGTGTCGTGATTGGCAGGAGAGATCGCGAAAACGCGAAAACAGGATGCGCTGTCTCGAAAACACGATGCAAGCGGGCGATACTTATATCGCACGCTCACATCATACTTTTGGCGCCCTCGCATCCTGATTTCACAATTTCCGACGTGTTTTCGCGATTTCAACGAACGGAACACCGTAAAATATATGCATGTATGTAAAATACAACACTTACAAATTTATACAAGCATACTGACCACACACGTTATTGTTATAACAGAAGCAACACAAGTTAAGCCGAAAATATCTCAGCTAATTAGAAACACTATAATTTCGTACAAAATTATTTTGAGAAGTCCCCCATGATAACCGTCAAGTAGCTAACAGTATCGGATTCGGATTAACTTATCAATGTCTAATAACAGTTAATCATTACTGAAAATGTTTCACAGTTAGATCTACTGCAATTCAATCAGACCTCAATTTTTGTTTAATTTGTTAAATTTAATTTTTCGGGATAATTTGAGTGTGCTCGTGAAACGGACACCAGAGTTTAAATACAGAAAGAAAACCCGAGATAAAATAATATATAAGGTTATAAAAACTGCAAATGGAGACCAGTCTCAGATCTCAGTGATCGGATTGGTGCAAATTGAACATAGTGACTGTCTGAGAACGCACCATTGGGAAGTTTGAGATCGGAGACTGGTTTCCGTAACTTTACTTTATAACAGTGGAGCCAGGCCAAGGTTTCATTCACATGCGTTCTTTTACTTTAGTCGAGTTTATCAATTTTTTAACATTGGAGCCAGGCCCAGATTTCACGCACATACGTTCTTTTACTCTAGTCGAGTTTATCAGGTTTCACGCACATACGTTCTTATACTCTAGTCGTGTTAATCAGGTTTCACGCACATACGTTCTTTTACTCTAATCGTGTTTACCAGATTTCACGCACATACATTCTTTTACACTAATCGTGTTAATCAGGTTTCACGCACATATGTTCTTTTACACTAATCGTGTTTATCAGGTTTCACGCACATACTTTCTTTTACTCTAGTCGAGTTTACCAGGTTTCACGCACATACGTTCTTTTTCTCTAGTCGAGTTTACACTAATCGTGTTCATCAGGTTTCACGCACATACTTTCTTTTACTCAAGTCATGTTAATCAGGTTTCACGCACATACGTTCTTTTACTCTAGTCGAGTTTATCAGGGTTCACGCACACACGTTCTTTTACTCTAGTCGTGTTAATCAGGTTTCACGCACAGACGTTCTTTTACTCTAGTCGTGTTTATCAGGTTTAACGCACATACGTTCTTTTACACTAATCGTGTTAATCAGGTTTCACGCACATACGTTCTTTTACTATAGTCGTGTTCATCAGGTTTCATGCACATACGTATTTTTACTCTAGTCGTGTTTATCAGGTTTCACGACCATACGTTCTTTTACACTAATCGTATTAATCAGGTTTCACGCACATACTTTCTTTTACTCTAGTCGAGTTTATCGGGTTTCATGCACATACGTTCTTTTACACTAATCAATTTGATCAAGTTTTATTTTATTTTGATGCGTCAATAAAATACACTAACAAGGTGGGAATACCACGTGGTTTGTGACGTCATTTTTTGGTATTTCGACAAGAAAAAACCCCAATCGATTCAAATCTTCGAAGCCTTGTAAGTATTTTATTTGTTCACCATGTTTTAGGAAATTTTACGCATTCTAAGGGAAAAGTTAAACACTACCCACGGTTGTATATACATTTGTCACCTTGTGTAAACTTTTGCCTGTGATTTGAGGGAAATACTGATACAATTGATATCATTCAATTTCAGCATTTGCCCCGAATCACGAAATTCGTCGAAAATGGTTAGTTAATAAAATATTTACAAGGCTTGGAAAATTTGAATCGATGGTTGGAATAATATTAGTGACTTGACACCATTTTTACAAAAAAAAGGGCGTATTAGTAAGAGTTAGCAGGGGGTGGGGCGGCTGGTCAAGCGCCAGTGCGATATACCAAAAATGACGTCAAAAAGCACGTGGTATGGCCACCTTGACCGAGAACCATATCACCTAGGTAATTATTTTAAATAGATGAAAAAGGAACACGTCAACTATCATATTCGGTTTAGATTGAGCCTAATCATTAGCAGTTATGGAAATGCATATTACTGACCACGCCACCTAACCGCCGTGGATTCGCGAAGTTAACTGTCTCAAAATGATTATTTTATAGCGGAGTTTTGTTACTGAGTAATTGCTTGAGTTAGTTTGTGAAACTTAAACCAGATTCATATTCCAGTTATCAATAATATTATTTATATTTAAACTTGTATCTTGATTATATAAAGTAGTCATGAACTGGTTCTTGCGACGTATCAGTGGGAGTGGACGTAGAGTGGAGAGTAACTAACTTTTAGGGATGAACATGTGCACTACAGTGACGTAATGGCCATATTCGATTTGTGTTATCAATTTAAATCGATATTAAATGGTGATTGTTGTGATAAAATGACTCGTTTGAATCTCTAAGGCCGGTAGGAACAGATTAAACATTAGTCGTATGATAATTCGTCTGTCATGTCGCCGCCCTATCACAGTATGTACTCAAGGTTTTCGTATAAAAAATTATTTTGTGAAATCGGAAAAGCAAAATAAACGTTCGGACTTAAATGCTTTTATTACATATGATTCAATAAAAGTAAGAGAATCTTGTTTTCATCAGAACACTGGAATCGTTGTACAAAAAATTCGTAAATAAAGCAATACCAAAAAGTAACAATAATCAACAGTATTTTGCGGCGATTTGTCAAAATAATGTTAAAAATTTAAGAGATGTGAAAATCCTCTTTTTTTTTAAATTCCAGTTTTAAGTTCAATACTTTTTAACTTGTTGGTACTTTTCAAAACCTGGCAGGGGTTTCACAAATGACCGCAAGAGAGTGCAGATAATAATTGTTTAGTCGATACCAGTATCGTTTATAGTGAGGGTACAGTTCGTTATCTAGACTGTCACGTGACACACAAGCTAATTTCATAATGGTTTATCAGCAAGCGCCAGTGTTCTAACCATTGTTGCTATAATTTGGGGCGCGTCACGGGAAAAGATATCTCCTATGATATTTTCGGACATTTCAGTTGCAATTATGTTAGGAAAACACATACAATGATTTATTCTATGTGATTTTGTTACACATGTTGACTTAAGAATGTTATTTTTACGCCGAAATGCATAAAAGTTATTTTTGAGCTCATATTGTTGGCGTCATTTCAGGGAATGGCGTCAATATTCCGGTGACAACTTTTCGCCCTTTATGTAAAAGTAAACGTTGCACCTTCAATTTCAAAAAAAAATATTTAAAAGCACCAATAGTTTCAGTATCTGACAGGGAGATTGTAATTGTGCACATTTTGGCATTTTCTATTTATCTTGCAAGCTTGGAATAAAACCCGTTCCTCGCGAATCTTAATTTTATACCAGTATTACGTCAGTAGTATTACAAATGTAACGCAAATGTTAAATTGATAGAGCAGACACTGGTGTAACTAGAAGAAAGTTAAATCTGATCAGGGTCTAAATATACACTTACCGTTTTATGAAGCACTTTAATCGGCTAATTGTGTGGTCACAGTATTTATGGAGCGTTTCTAAGGAGTATTTTCAGAAAAATAATGAATAAAGAGCATTGTTAATATTTTATGCTTTCAGAATTTAAAGAAGAACTTGTAAGTTTCTATGAAAACAACGAGTCCACGATCCCTGCCTCACCTCTGGTAGAAGACCATGCCGTTCCTCTAACGGAGTTATACGTGCAGCCCCCGATGTCAGCGTTTATCAAACCGAATGCATTTGGACAGGGACACAAATCTCCCGAAAAGACGACAGTCTCTTCGTACCGGAAACTGTTATTCAACGACGACAACGTTCCGTATAAAAATATATACATCGAGGCAAATGCCGGATACGGGAAGACGTCCTTTACTCAAAATATAGCTATGACGTGGTGTCACTCAAACATGAATCACCCAAACATGAAGAACAAGCAAACGGTCAGCAAATTCGTCGACTACCTACCTAGTTTTGACTTACTTTTTCTAAACAAGCCAACGGTCAGCAAATTCGTTGACATAGACACACTACAACGGTTTGATTTATTATTTCTATTACACTTGCGAGACTTCCAAGACGAAAACACGTGCCTTCTAGACGATCTGATCATCAAGTTTGTAGCCCAAAGTTTGCCAGATCCGGAACGCTTTTCTGAGAAGTTTATAAAAAGTATGTTGCGGACGAGACCTTGTTTAGTTTTATGCGATGGTCTCGATGAGTGGACACATCCCAGCGGAAAGTGTGCGGGAAAACCTGGAATACCGCACAACAACTATGGCACCAACTGCACGGTCCTCACCACCACCCGACCGTGGAAGATCAGTACGATAGGGCTCACACCAAACCACATCGACCACCATGTGGAAATCTCACAGCTCGATGAAGCAACTTCTAAAGAACTGAAATCAAATGCTGTTAAACTTCTGAGCGAAAACAGCGGCGAAAAAGGGCGTGATCTGAACGACTTTGACAGAAAAGTATTTTCGGTAAAACTCGGAGATATCCGTTTAATTCCGTACATCTTACTACAGCTTATTTGCATCTGGTTTGATGGTCTTAGCATTGGCAAGTCGAAATGTGAAACGTACAGTAACACTATTGAATTAACTCTTCAGCGGGGTTTGAACAAGAAAAATGCACCGACCCTTCCTACTGGAAACGCGGAACGTAATGTTACAGTCCCAGAATGTATGAGACATAACGCGTTGTGTAATCAGTATATGAACTTACTCTTAAAGCTCGGGAAGTTGGCGTTCTATGCATTATTTCAGAAGATAAAAGAATCCAGCCTGGTGATTGACAGCACAACTGTGTTGAAATTTCTAACAGAGCAGGAACTCGAGTTTTGTCTGAAAATCGGACTGTTGAGTCAAAGCAAGGACAGAAGTAAAGTCTCAGTAAAGCGCTATCAAGTTTTCTTTCAACATAAATCTATACAGGAATTTATGGCTGCCTTGTACATTGTGTCTGAATGGAACAACGGAACTATAAAATCAACTATTCTTGAAGATTGTTCATCGCTTTCAAGCATATTAGAAATGGAAAATCTGTTTGTTTTTGTATGCGGTATTAATCCGGAAGTATATACATGTATTTCCGGTGAGCTGCAGACGATCGTTGACCTTGACGATGTAACGCGTCGATATAGAACATACATGGATATAGTATATGACGCTAGGAGAACAATTATCTTACCAGTCCATGCAGGTCCAGTGTTTGCAAGAAAGTGTGAGAAATGGAAATGATAGTTGTTCCATCCATCTTCACGATTACATCCTAACAGAAGAAGATTTAACAAGTTTGAAAATCATTATCAACTTTAATAAAGGTAACGTGAAATCGCTACAACTATCAGATTCAGATCAGATAACAGCGTTCATGCAGTCGCTGGATCCTGGTGTGTTCACCTCCCTGGAGACATTGAGAGTAGAATGTGACAAGGAACCAGTATGGCTGGCTGACATCCTCACTGAATCAGCCCGTACATTGAAATGTCTGACACTATCAGCACCTATCCAGGTATCTCTCTGTCCGATATCAGTATAACGGCGCTCACAGGACTGACATGCTTACAATCATTGTATCTTGATACGTTCATGACTCACAGTAACCTTAAATGTCTCTATGCTTATATCAGCCAGACCACAACACTGACACAGCTCAAGCTGGAGTGGATAGACTGCTCGGACCACGAGGTCAGTACCGTGATTGTGACGTCACCTTGGACCTACATCGTCTCAACGAGCTGAAGATGCTGCATCTTTCCCGGTACCATGTAGAGAGCTACACGTGAATCCAGCATGTCTGGAGAAGCTCGAGTTCCGGCCACGGGAGAAGATGACAGCCAGAGCCAGCGCCACATTGTGGCAAGATCTACGTGCAGCACCGGTCCTATCATCATTAACGTTACAGGACATGACATCCTGCCAGGAGATGATACAAACCATTCCTACATTAACTCAGCTACAGCATCTCAAGCTTGCGAGGATCGATATGGGTGACGTCATACCGCTCTCACCTGCCATGACACAGCTAGAACGTGTGGAGCTATCCTCCGTAACAATGTCGTCTGCTGCATGGCAGAACTGTTGATCAGTGTCGGCCAGCTGCAACATCCGGTCACGGTGGAGTTATCTGTTATGGACCATCCGAGGAGGAATGGAGGACGATTGTGAACGTGATCAAGACAACGCCGACATTATCACTATTACAAGATTTGAGTTTCTCGTGGTACTGGTGATGATGCTGGTGCATCACTGACTCTGAAAAATCAATAATGTAATGAAATATCAAAGCAAACTAGATTTACATTCAACCGTGAACTTTATGCGAAATATAAAATGATACATGTACACAAAAAGACAAAGAACTTTTGATTTTTTAAATCTAATTTTATTGAAACAAAGTTGGTGATATTTCGAATGATTTACAAGTATTAATCAAGTATTAATATGACTATACGCGTACATGTACATGTATATACAAACGGATCTTTGAACATAGTTAAATTAACTACAAATAGTTCCAAAATTTCAAGTAATTATTTTATAACGTAAATGTACACTTGTACATGTATTGAATATTAAAAAAGTAACAATTTAAAAATCTAACTTTCTCAGGATTTTTCATTTATATATTGAATGTACATGTATATAGTAAAAGTGCAAGTGTATTATATTGATTTAAATGTACATACTGACATGATTTTACAAGTGATTATGATGATTATACATGTACATTGTAAATATACTCGAGTACAAAAGAAACGTCTCAGCTAAGAATAAATACCTCTCAGTAAGCAGTGAATTTATTTATAATCTATTTTTGAGTCAGAAGACAAACATTTCATGGTATAATGCACACACAAAAACTGCTTTTATCATTGGTTCTTATAAGAAATGAATGTCCTAACACAGCAAGTATCCGGTCATGTTTAGCAATTTAGAGAAAAATGCTGAAATTATATACACTAGGCGTTTCTTTTGTGCTCGAGTATATATCAATTGTAAAATATGAATGTACATTTATATATTGATTGAACATATTTTAGTATGTGTATTAATTTTATTATTATATTGATTTAACATGTTTACAAAAAATGATTTTAAATTATCTCGATTTATATTAATGCATATAGGTAAAAAATATATTAAATAAATGTCATAAAACTTTTTGGATTTTCATCAATTTCTTTAAGATTAAACAAACTATACAGCAGGTATCCGATATACCTGTGCCAGAAGTAGGATTCTAATATAAAGCTGGAACCATTGCGGTCTGAAGACATTAACTGGTCCTTAAAATTAAGTCATAGTTAGTATTTATCAAGTGAAGTTTTAACAAATAAGAAACCGTAAGATAATGGAGCCTAGCTAAGTGACTGGTTTTCTTAATTGCTAAAACATGACTTACTAAACACTAACATACTTAGTGTCAGCTGGCACATCAGTCACGTCTGATATGGATCTACAGTTTTGCTTCTTGGTCAGAAAAACAAACTTAATGAATCAAATGTGAACAGTATAGATCCTGATCAGACTGAATGGATGTGCAGACTGATCTGGATCTATACTAGTCGCCCATGGGATAAAAGCCATATTCAGTGAAGTCAAGGGACAACAGACAATAAAGTAATAACACTTTACTTGATAAAAGCCATATTCAGTGAAGTCAAGGGACAACAGACAATAAAGTTATAACACTTAAGTTTACTCCATATATATACAGGTTTTATTGTTTTGTGACCAGTGTAGATCTAGATCAGCTGGCACATCCATGCCGTGTGATCTGGATCAACACTGGTTGCTTCTTGGTTACAAATAACCTAATCTTAGAATTTAATCAAAGAAAAGTTTGGTTAATGTGTCTGCAGTCTGATGAATTTTTAAAACAGTTTGTCTATCGACTTGATCTTGAATCAAAGAAGAAGGTCATAAGACTTGACACTTGAAGTTCCCAGGCCCTCCAGGTCGCCCAAATATAGAAGTGTAGACCGACGTGACACTTGTAATCCTGTGCCTTGTGGCAGAATGTTGTCCAGGTGACTGAAATACAAAATGTGGAATAGTATGTGAGAAAACGTAACACATGCCATCTTATTTCACTAGTTCTCAATGATACAAGTGTAGATCAAATATGTGACATGTTAGATTCAGTTAGTAGAATGAGATGGTAAGACACCATTCAGTACTCTTAAGTCAACTTAAAGAAGACATAAAAAGACATATAAAAATATAGACTCAGTAATCAGTCACTGATATTACACAATATCAGCAATACTTATCCGTCCGCTACTGGTGATGAAGTTTGCTCAGAGTTATGTGGCTAGGCACCGTGGCTGTGCTGGTTCAATCCCTGGTCTAAGCTTGTTTCATTTAATGAGAAGTTATGTTTAGAACAGCTATGATTTTCTCTTAATTCTGCTGATTTGTGTATTTAATTAAATTGAATATACAAATAGACAAGAGTGCCAAACTGACACAAAATACGCCCGTCTTATTCGACTTGGAGAGCAGATACCGCTAATTCAGTTTTTGGACAATTCAAGGGCCATAATTCAGGAGTGCCTGGGGAGATTTGGTAGGTTAGAGAACTTGGTCGAGATATTATGCCCACCAACATATTCACCAAGTTTGATAAAGACCGGATGAAAACTCTTTGACTTAGAGAGCGGAAACAGTAATTTTGGACAATTCAAGGGCCATAATTCAGGAGTGCCTGGGGGGATTTGGCTGGTTATAGAACTTGGTCCAGATATAATGCCCACCAACATATTCACCAAGTTTGATAAAGACCGGATGAAAACTCTTTGACTTAGAGAGCGGAACCCCAAATTTTGGACAATTAAAGGGCCATAATTCAGGAGTGCCTGAGGGATTTGGCTGGTTATAGAACTTGGTTGAGACATTATGCACACCAACATATTCACCAAGTTTGACAAAGACAGGACAAAAACTCTTTGACTTAGAGAGCGGAAACCCAAATTTTGGACAATTAAAGGGCCATAATTCAGGAGTGCCTGGGGGATTTGGCTGGTTATAGAACTTGGTTGAGACATTATGCACACCAACATATTCACCAAGTTTGATAAAGACCTGATGAAAACTCTTTGACTGAGAGAGCGGAAACCCTGTGGACGCCACCCGCCCGCCCGCCAACCCGCCCGCCCGCCGCAGGTGTTCCCATAATATGTCCCGTTTTTCAAAAGGGCGTATAATAAAAAGGGAACTTTGAAAGCCACTTAATACAACAAATATGAAAACATTGCAGGCTCTGTTTGATTTAGCCTGTTCATGGGCGGTTATGGAAATGCATATTACTGTCCACACCGCATAGCCACGGGTTGAGCGCAACTCAATATTTACGCCAATAAACAGTACAATTTTTATGTATCCCACGTTTGGGTGGTTGTTGAGGAAAGGTCTGACCTAGTACAGCTTAGCAAACAATGAGAAATTATATTTAACATGACTCAGTGGTACAGCAAGTTCAGTTGGCCAGGTTAGTTACGGCCCAAATATTTACAGACCAGACTTAAGTCTTGGTCTGAAATGAAGATACAGTAAAACCTCTGATAAAGATCACCCTAAAGTTAAGATCTCCTGGATAACAAGACCTCTATATCAATGTTCCTTTGAATAGTTTTTCACTATTTTCTAGCCCTGAATTAAGACCACCCCGCCATTTAGAACACTCTAGAGGTGGTCTAAATAGAGGGGTTTCACTGTATGTTTCAGTGTGATGTCAACATAAACTTCAACAACTCAATTTCATGCAGGTTTGCAACTAATCTCTCTACCACGATTGTACAAGACAGTCCGACCAAGACTGCAAAAAATGCCACAGAATACGCTTGTCAGAGATCGGTAACTTGGCCAAATTTAAACAACTAAAGAGCCATAACTCCAGGGAGGTAGGGGAGGCAATCTGTCTGGTTACCAAATTTGTTGAGATCTATTGTCAACAAATCTAATGCAAATCAAAGTGACAGGTTTTACGCACTTTTTTAATTATCTAGATTAAAAATCTAATGCAAATCAAAGTGACAGGTTTTACGCACTTTTTTAATTATCTAGATTAAAAATTTAAACAATCTTGTTATATTTCTTGTCTGCATTATCAATGCTTATACACAACATTGCACTAAAGTGAATAAAACCTCTTACTAGTTCAGCTTTTTTCGGTATTTCATATAAGCAGCTTAACATAGCCAGTGGGACCTTCTGTCAGTCTTCAAAAACACATCCACCGTACCACAATCATCTCACATCGTGCCTGAAATGTTGGAGGTATCTATTAACGTCCTTTTCTGTGCTCAGTTAATTAGTAAACAGCCAGCTAGTTAGTGATCAGCCAGTTAGTTAGTGACCAGCCAGCTAGTAAGTGAACAGAAAGCTAATAAGTGTACAGCCAGCAAGTAAGTGAATTGCCAGCTAGTTAGTGAACAGCCCGTTAGTTAGATAACAGCCAGTTAGTTAGATAACAGCCAGTTAGTTAGTGAGCAGCAAACTAGTTAGTGAGCAGAAAGTTAGTAAGTGTACAGCCAGCAAGTCAGTGAGCTGCCAGCGAGTTAATAAATGGTTTCAGATTGCCAGTAGGATAGGATTTGGGAAGAAAATGTGTCTCATAAGCCTGAGAGGCTGGCATTTTAATGAAAAGGGTGAACCTTTAATAAACAATTTACTTTAATATACATTTACCTTCCCTGATGGAACGATTAAAAACCCCATCTGCTTAAGTTATGCCCATATGTCTTGATGTTTGCCAAGTCAATCTAGTTGAATTCTTTGGAAGATGTAAAAGAACATATCAAATGTGACCAAGATGGCTGAAATATACTGCAGTTCAAAAGACTCTTCTGAAGGTAATTACTGACTTACCCAAATGCAGCAGTAGATTTATTTCATTTATTTATAAACCTACTGACAAATTAAGAGCATACGTTTTTCCACAAATAAACCTTTATGAGATTGTCTAGAAATTTTTAAAGAACAAATCTGACAAAATGAGCATAAAAACATTTTAGATTACCAGGTAGTATTGAAATCTGTGAATTATGATAAAACAGTGCAACAGTCAGGCAATTCATAAGAATCACCACAGACATTTAAAACTAACTAGAATGTGTCCTGGGACACCGATTCCCCATCTGCTGCAACAACATTTGTAATAACAAAGGGCCATAACTCTGGTAAAAATTGTCGTAGGTAAAACTCCTTTCTTTATTATCATCTGTACATCCTGCTTGATCATCTGTGCAAGTTTGAAAGAAATCCGCCTTATAGTTTAGGAGGAGTTGAGGCCACAATATTTTGGGACGTACGGACGTACAGACGGACGAGTGCAACTCTATATGCCTCCAATCGAACACAACAATTATGCAGGTTCGGTTTGATTGAGCCTGTTCATAGGCAGTAATGAAAATGCATATTACTGCCCACACAGCCTAGCCCCTGGTTGAGCGCAGCTCAATAATTACAAAAGTAAACAGTACCAACAGATATTCTAAAATGCAATGAAGTGACACTTTGCACAGATACCTCTAATATTTTATCTCGGGTCATTCACATCTATAACTGTTTTCTCTTTCACGATCATTCCTGGTGTTAGACTCCACCTTTAAACCCCTTTCTAACATTGCAGTGAATCAACAGTCTGAAATTCTGACCTCACACACCTGAAAAAGAAAAAAGAGGGATATTTTCTAACATTTTTAGTATTAAGTACTAACAGTTAATACAAGTACAGACCAGATTCAGCAAAATTTCAAAATACGGATTAGTTAGCCACATTAAAAGACATTCGAGCCGGAGTTTACAGTCTTCTTTGACACGAGGATTGACATGACCGACTGTCAAGCCTTAATCAATTACAAAATGGTCTTGCTTAGGAAATACCCTGGTCACTTTTAGATTTATTAAGTTATTTCTGACCAGGATGCAAAAGGGTCAATTCAGTTATGCAGGCTGATTTGGATCAACACAAGTTGAAAATATTATGAACCATTTACTCCATATTTGTGCCTTAATGGCATGGGCAAGCAGTGTAGATCCAGATCAGCCAGCAAAGCCTTGTTGTCTGATCAGGATCTAAACTGTTCCCTTTTAGACTCTTTAGATTATTTCTGACAAAGATGCGATCAGTGTAGATCCAGATCAGACGGCACAAACGTCAATTCATCAGATTTCTCTTACTTAATCATAAAAATGTTCTGTCTCATGTTATGCATTTTAAACGTAAAAAGAAAAGGAAATATTTTTAATCAGTGTAATATATTTGATTATTTTGTAGACTACAAAATAATGCATTTCTTCATTACAATTATACCACTTGTGAAAATGCTAATTCCAGAGCTCTTTAATGACACATATTTCTTTCTTTTCACTGTTAAAAACAAATGTCCTTTATAGTTTTGGATTTACCTCTGTTCATAGGTCTCTACAATGTTGAAAGCTGGTCTCAATGCATGACATTTTTCAACTTTCATAACGATGGAGTGACAAGTGCTCAGTTAATGTAAAAATTTTATTATTTTCAAAATCTTGAAATGAAATGTTGATCTAGGGTTATATAACTCAGAATGAAAACCAGATCTCAAGTTTCCCATTGGTCGGTTGACAGACTGTTCTCAATTTCAACCAATCAGATTTCTGACATCTGAGAATAGTCTTCATTCTCAGTGTTATAACCTTGGAAGCCAATCTGGCTGTTTAACAAACTTGAATTAGTCATTGTGCAAATATTCACAGTTTCAAAGATTCTTAAAGACTGAATAATGCCTCAATATTCCAGTTACTCTTCACAGCTTTTTCATTGCCATTCACCAGAGTGAATGCTTGCTGTGAGCTCCCTAACTGTGAGTCATTAGCTACATGTACCTTTGCTGTGATCTTCATAACTGTGACAAGAAATCCAAGCAACTGTGCCAGGCAAACTTTCTTAAAGGCCGTTCTGCATCATGAACAAGTATGGGGCTTAAGTGCTTTGTCTTTATTCATGTCCTACAATCAAAGTGAAAGACATTGTTATCACTTCTAGGATACAAGATGACTCAAATCATAAACATCACTGCTAGT